>CM056827.1:20645209-20862709 GCA_029853015.1 Chelidonichthys spinosus | reverse complement strand
GGGCAATATTCAGAGGAAAAGTGGCAAATTTGTGAGTTTATTACGATTCTAACAACCGGCATTTATGCTAGCTAACTTCCAATGAATGTACGCATTTATGTTTACATCAAACCGTGTGACAACGCCTGGTTAAGGTCCTTAGGGTGATGATGTTGATGCTTATTGTTGTCATCTTCTGGGGGGTTTATTGATCAGGTGGTTGGGCTAAGATGCTAGTGGCAGCTTTCACTTGTTGTCATAGCAACGCCAAACATTAGCGCAACCAAGCACCTTGTTTGTATCGGCTATATATATTTATAAACTCGCACATTAGCACAATTTATAAACACAAGAAAAACAAAAGAATATAAAAACGAGAGAGGGGGCAATATTCTGAGAAAAAATAGCAAATTTGAAACTTTTATTTTTTTTATATTGCCCCCTCTCTCGGCTCCGTGTCATGGGAAGCTTTAATCTTGCTGCATTTCTGGAGCCCTACATCACACAGACCATTTGCCCAAACCACGAGCGGGCGTGGACCAACTCCTGAACCTTATCTCTGTGTTGTTCCGCAACGCTGGAAACCATTAGCGGTGTTTATTGGCTTCCTTCTATGTTTGTTTATCAGCGCACGGCGCCGTATGTGTTCTCTATGCATTACATTCTGTCATCTCATTAGCATATTTGTTCATTCCACCCTCAGCCCAATCTGGTGTCTATCTATGGAGAAAGATATTTGCTAAAATGAGACCCTGAAGCAGCCACGGAGTGTTGATAATAATGATAGAAATCTAGTTTTCCCTTTGATGCATGAACGCGTTTTTTCAGACTTAATAGCCATATGCTGGCGCCGCGGTCGTGGCTGTTATTGTTGTTGATTGTTTTTAATCTCGACAATGCCAAGTGTTGGACATCAAACGGACTAGCCAAGGCTACCCCTGACTGGGTGATGGACCAGGCCGTGTGTGTGTGTGTGTGTGTGTGTGTGTGTGAGTGTGTGTGTGTGTGTGTGTGGTCAGTGTTTACGAGTGTGAAGCTGAAGAGCAAATGCTATAAAATATGTATGTTCGTGAGTAACTTCTGTATTCGTTATGTGTGTGTGTGTGTGTGTGTGTGTGTGTGTGTGAGAAGCTCCTATCAGGCGTTAGATAAGCTGCAGCCTTGCTGGGTCAGGTCTTCTGAGAAAGCAACCTATGGCAACGCAAGACTGTTGCTCAGATAGCAGATTTCCCTCGGAGTCAGGACCATTACTTCATCTGGCAGACATGAGGCTGGATCGGGGAACTGCGTGTGTGTGTGTGTGTTTATCTGAACTGTGCCTGTCCAGCTGAAGGTTGTGGCATGGTGAGGTTGTCTGAAGTTCATCAGTATGCTTGTAAGTTGAACACTCTCTTTGTTGCCTTAGGCGTGTTCAGAAAGTTGCTGTTAAAATAAACAAAGTATTTCTCTCTATGCGGTCCCTGTCTGCTGGTCTGGACTGGTCTGTCAGCTAAGAGGCGGGGCCTTGAAGCCTTGAAGCCTTGGAGCCTTGAAGCCTTGAAGCCTTGAAGCCGTCGTCGTGGTGCTGAACCTTCATACAAACAGACCCTCTCCTCATAAATGGGAGCGGTGGGAAGTAATGAAATACAAAAAAATTGTTTCGGTAGTCAACATTTTTAATCAAATATCTGTACTTTCCAATCCTCACATTTTCAAAACATCGACCTTCTCAGAAGTTTACAGAATATGTTGTCTGTTTAAAGTATTGATGCACATTTAGCGTAGAAAGATGTTTTCTATTATAATTTTTGTAGAGATGAGATTCCAGTCGAGGCTGCTCAGGATTCTTTCCCACTCGTAACCATAACGATATAATAATTCACAACATTTTCATCTCACAAAATATTCAGGTTCAGTCGATATTAGTCTTTTCAAAAACATAATTTCCTTACCTTCAAATAGCAACGCGGACACACCGGGGATTTGTTTACTTCATGATTCGCCCAAAACATACCGACGACTAAGAGAGATTTAACTCCTCGAGCCTAATTCTACGTCCAGATGATTTTAACTCACCTGAATCCACTTTAGCACTGTAGATCTTTAAATACCTTTAAGCAGACACCTTAAGAAATGGTCCAAAGACCCTGTCGACCTCTCAAAGAGAGAGACAGGTCTCTCATACAGAGTCGGACAGACAGGTGGATTACAGATTGATCGTCCCAAACATACAGATTTATGTTCCGTACATTGAAAGGAGAGGAACCAAAGAGAACCAGTCTCTAAACGTTCATGCTGTTAATAAGAAAGAAAGAATGAAAAGGAGTGCATAAATCAGTTTGTTCAGCTTTTTGTTGGAAACTCACTTTGAAGTCAAGCTGTAGAATTATAAATGTGTCCTTGTCAAACTCCCCTCTCACCCACCATGGAGTATTTCTTTGTTTCTGCCAACTTGAGTTGCTTTGTAGAGCCGACGATCCCAGAGAACCAAAGTAAACCTGTTAAAGGAGCACTCCACCAAATGAAGTGTCACCTTTACTTCACCGGTGTTAAAACATTTTTATCAGGAAAAAAGGACAGAAGATAGAAATAACTCAATCAATTTTAAAAGAAAAAAAGAATCTGTGTTAACAGATAGTCCACCGGACTATAGATTGAGTTAATCCAGGTGTCAGGGGAAAAATAAACCAGTTAATGAAACTGTCACCTAATAGCAGATGCATCAAATTACCTTGTCAGATCCGGTGTGATTTAATGAAAAATGTGATCCCTGAAGCACCATCCCTTAAGATAAAAGGATAGAGCTGTCAATTACGGTAATCCATAATATGGGAAATATTAATAATATCACTTAAGGAGAGACTCGGGTGTCTGATCAGACTTGAAATGAGTGGATATAAAGTTTGCAACTTTGAAATTGGAGAGGAAAGTATGAATTATTTTGTTACTCTGTGGGCTATTTCAATCCAGGACAGCATGTTCCGCTGGAACGACTTCCCTGGAACCAATCAGCAGCGCTCTGCATAATCATGCAGATGGGCCGGGCTGCCTGGATTTCCTAGAACAAAATAAGACTCTAACTGACTCGAAGGAGAGGAGGAGGAGGAGGAGGAGAGACTAGGACGCGAGGGGAGAAGACAGAGAGAACAAAAGGAAGCAAATGAAAAAGGAAATATAAGACGAGAAAGATGAAGGGTGTCAAGGCAAGGAAGGGAGGGCGGGAGGGAAGAGTCCTGGAGATGACAGGCTGAGACAATGATATGTACATACATTGTTTTTAATGTAATGACCTGTTTAACATGGGAGGAGAGAAGAGTGGAAATCTACCAGACGAGACGTGAACGTGAAGGAGCAAACAAACAGAATGGGAGGGGAAATAAATGGAGGGAGGCGTGCAACAGGGAGCCGGCAGGAACAAAAGATTATAGCCGAGCAAAGCTAAATAGATCTCTTGCATCTGCAGCCTGGATGGGGAGATATGTGTGTGTGTGTGTGTGTGTGTGTGTGTGTGTGTCTGCACGGCCCTGCCAGAGAGATAGGACGGCACAAGATGAATGAGATGGTAAATGTGCTGCTGCTCATCCTATAACCACCACGGACATTCTGATGATAACAGCAGGGGTGTTATCATCCGTGTGTGTGTGTGTGTGTGTGTGTGTGTTCTTCATGTTTGTGTCCTTATTTGTGTGTGTGTCGGCAGATGCTGACACACTGCGTAGAGGTTGTAAGTGTGTGGAGTTTTCCATTAGAATGAACCCTGGAGCCAAATGGACCGTTCCAAACCACTTTCTTAAATTTTATCCGTTATTAAAAATCGTACGTAATGAATTCACATACAGGAGAACGACTATGACGCTGCTATCGTGTGTGAAGTCAGTCACAACGAGCCAATCAAGTAATACATAAACGCATCACCTGTAATAAACAAATTTGTTGTAGCTTTTTTTGTGCTTTTCTCACCGAGAAACTGTGCTACATGTAAATAATATAAATATGATAATAATAATATAATAATAATAAATGTGTTTTCATAAAGAGAAGAAAAGTGTCGCAGTCAACCAGATGTGACCTTCCACAGCAGGACGACCAGTTAGAAACCATCAAACAGTATTCACTTCTGTGTCTAAAGGCAATCCTGCTTCCATGCTGGTGTGTGTGTGTGTGTGTGTGTGTGTGTGTGTGTGTGTGTGTGTTGTTTGTGTGTGTTTACCGTCTCTAGAAGGAGGGTTCATTTATGTATCGTTTTGCTTGATATTCAGTGACGTTTCCCTTATTTAATGGAGGTAAACAGGTAAACGTAAAATGAACATGATGATGTTTTTAATGTCCTGTACACACTTTAGATGAATTTACAAAAAAAATATAGTTATCTTAAAACAAATGGACAGGTAGCATCGTCCAGCTCCCCACTGAATGACCTCGACTTCGTGCTGCTTAGGTTTTTACATAATTTTTCATTACACAATACATCTTCTTGATGTATAAAGGGATGGGATTATGATTTATTTAATGGGTAATTTATGTTGTCAACAAAGAAACATGAAGTACCTGAAGCACAAACCTGTGTAACAACTTTCAATAATCATTTTCTGAAGGTTTAAACCGCTGGAGCCGAAGGATAACAGATGTTTTAAAGAAGATAACACAACAGAATCACAACGTTCCAGGTTCAGTATCAGGGCAGAGCAAAGGGAGGGGCCGCCGCCAACTTTCTGTTTGAGAAATATGTGAAACTATTTAAAAATCGGCCATCAAAACACTTAATATAATATAATATAATGTATGTTTTATAATATTTGAGTCTAGTGGGCTGTTATGTTATACTTGTACACTGAATCTGTATCATGTTCTTTCGTTATATTGAAGAAAATAGAAAAAAGTAGCCACACTGTTGCTATGTAGCTCCATGTCATTATTCTTTTTTTACTCATAAACATGGAGGAGCACCCCCCCCCCCCCCCCCCCCCCCGGTCTTTAAACGGTGAACTGTCAGACTGAGTGACATTTATCTTCAATCCAACGTTACTCCACTTTCTCGACATGTTGCCGTGTTTTTATGGGGTTTGTGCTTGAAAGGAAGCGGAGAAAGAAAGACTCCTCCATCAAAGTTAGCCTTTGCCGTCTGCCTCACTTCTATGTATAGATCACAGGCGCTCTGAGACTATCGGGAGTCTACATCTGAGCTAGCAGGTTCCCCCGTGGGGGGGCCGGGACTCGTGCCTGTCTCCACAGAGGTGTGTTTGGGAATAAAAACATCTTGTTTACTTCTCTATCCAACCCCGCAGTGAAGGACTCAACTTTGAACGAGGAGAAGTTGGATTTCGCTGTTAAAAAAGGTCAGAATGAAGATTTCCTGAAGAGCTCTGCTAGATTATTCAGGATGAGACAGAAGCGCAGTGTAACCCTCCTTCCACGACCAGCTGATACCGGTGTTTAGTCCTTCGTCCACAACGGGGGCATCAGCCCCCCGAGCCCTTTATCGGTCTGAGCGGTCGGAGAGATGATATCTGATCGGAGAAAACTGCTTCTCTCATCTCTTTTACAACGTTTCCCTCCGTGACTTAAAAGAGAGCGGCTTCAAACGCCTGAGGAGTCGGGAGAGTAGAGCTGACCGACCAAACACCGGCCTCCTTCAACCCCCTCCAGCACCTCTACTACCTAGTAACACACCTGGTACTATCTACTAACCTCTACTCCCTAGTACTATCTACACACCTCTACTACCCAGTAACACACCTGGTACTATCTACTAACCTCTACTCCCTAGTACTATCTACACACCTCTACTACCCAGTAACACACCTGGTACTATCTACTAACCTCTACTCCCTAGTACTATCTACACACCTCTACTACCCAGTAACACACCTGGTACTATCTACTAACCTCTACTGCCTAGTACTAGCTACACACCTCTACTACCCAGTAACACACCTGGTACTATCTACTAACCTCTACTCCCTAGTACTATCTACACACCTCTACTACCCAGTAACACACCTGGTACTATCTACTAACCTCTACTCCCTAGTACTATCTACACACCTCTACTACCCAGTAACACACCTGGTACTATCTACTAACCTCTACTCCCTAGTACTAGCTACACACCTCTACTACCCAGTAACACACCTGGTACTATCTACTAACCTCTACTCCCTAGTACTATCTACACACCTCTACTACCCAGTAACACACCTGGTACTATCTACTAACCTCTACTCCCTAGTACTATCTACACACCTCTACTACCCAGTAACACACCTGGTACTATCTACTAACCTCTACTCCCTAGTACTAGCTACACACCTCTACTACCCAGTAACACACCTGGTACGATCTACTAACCTCAACTCCCTAGTACTATCTACACACCTCTACTACCCAGTAACACACCTGGTACTATCTACTAACCTCTACTCCCTAGTACTATCTACACACCTCTACTACCCAGTAACACACCTGGTACTATCTTCTAACCTCTACTCCCTAGTACTATCTGCACACCTCTATTACCCAGTCACACACCTGGTACTATCTTCTAACCTCTACTCCCTAGTACTATCTACACACCTCTACTACCTGGTAACACACCTGGTACTATCTACTAACCTCTACTCTCTAGTACTATCTACACAACTCTACTACCCAGTAACACACCTGGTACTATCTACTAACCTCTACTCCCTAGTACTATCTACACAACTCTACTACCCAGTAACACACCTGGTACTATCTACTAACCTCTACTCCCTAGTACTATCTACACACCTCTACTACCTAGTAACACACCTGCTCCTATCTACTAACCTCTACTCCCTAGTACTATCTACACACCTCTACTACCCAGTAACACACCTGGTACTATCTACTAACCTCTACTCCCTAGTACTATCTACACACCTCTACTACCCAGTAACACACCTGGTACTATCTACTAACCTCTACTCCCTAGTACTATCTACACACCTCTACTACCCAGTAACACACCTGGTACTATCTACTAACCTCTACTACCTAGTACTATCTACACACCTCTACTATCTAGTACTACACACACCCGGTACTTTGCTGTTGGGATCCGATCATTCACTGGTCCCAGTGCCAATCGATGAAACAGTCCACAGACCTGGTTCTCTGGTTCCTGTTGTGGTCTGCAGATGCTTCTCCAACACTGGAACTGAAATTGAATTTGTCAGGTGGAGGAAATATCAACTCTGCTGATGCGTCGGCTATTCTACGCCTCTGCTGCCATATTTGTGGAAACAGCGTCAGGGATTAAAAGCTTCAGGGTGGTATTTTCCCACGGCAGCTGGTGACCGACCTCATGACCCGAGGTCTGCACCACCAAGCAGGTCTGGGGTTTACGGAGTTAACGACAGGTCTGGGCTTTTCAGTCCTACGACGGTGGCTCACGACTCCAGGATCGCCATGGTAACTCATGCCTCGCAACCTCGGATAATATTACACAAATACAAATCATTTCGAGTCATAAAGCAGACTGACAGCAGCAACTGATTATATCACTGGCCCATCTAGATATATAATTCTGCCTTATTGCCTCAAATGTAAATCTGACTTGGGAGCACAACAAAAAGAAGAAGAAAAAGGGTACAATAATTCAAAGCACAAATAGACTTCCATTCATATATTCATTTGAGTTTAACACTTCTGCTACAGCAGAATGTCATAATTAGGCTTCATAGGACTGTGTTTTTACTGTAAAACTCAATAGTTATTAAAAAAAATAAGGAAAATGTTTCCTAAATTCACAACATGTTTTTATCTAACCAAATATTCTGCTTCTATCCATGTTGATTTGTGTTCAAGCCTTTCAATAAAAACAATTTCACTGAGGTATCTATCATAAATTACATTACTAAGTAAGTAGAAGAGCTGGATGCAGAACCGCTAATGTGTCCTAGTGGCCTCTCATGGTACTGCAGCCCTCCCCCCAAAAAGCATTTTCCTTACACACCACTATTATAAAAAGAGATTTGTATTATTATATCTTCGGTTTTATGTTTGATAAACGTTCCTAGAGCCTACAAGAGAAGTTTTAAAGTATGTGACGTCCTCCACGAAGTCACATGGTCCGTCAAAACTCACAGTTCTTCTGATGTCACAAACTGTTCATATTACAGATGTCAGGAACAATAAATAAAATCAAATCAAAAAAATCAAAATCCGTACACAGAACACTGTGGACGTATACAGCAATTTCTAAAAGGGATTTAAATTTCAGGTTGCCTTTAAAAACCGACACACAGTGATGACTCGGCTGAATCAGCGTGATCACGTCTTGATGAGCGACTCTAGCTTCTGTTGGTAAACAAGCGAGAGTCGACGTGGACGTGAGTCATGGATGAACTCTGAATCAGACTCCGAATGTGGGAGGAAAAAAAGAAAAGGGGGGAATAACAAGAGAACAAGGCAATAATGGATGTTTCAAAACCCTCTTCAGACTCCTAACTTAAATTGGATTTTCAACTCCACCGAGTGCAGGTTGTAGATGTTTATTTTCATCCAATTGTCAAGTGCCACTGATGACAAGTTAACAGCCTCGCCGCAGAATGCAAATCATGTCGGCTTTCTCATTCTGCTGCCAGGTGGAGTTCTCAATGTGTCGCTCAGGCGAGGCTCGCCGCCGCCGAGCCCGCAAAATGTTTAATTGAAAACTAAAATGGTTCCGTTGTCAGGCGCCGTTGTTAAGTCCCGGCTCCGCCGCCCGTCATCCTGACAGGAGACCAAAATACCTGTTTTTAATCCTCTCGCTCTCCGACGACTCAAACGCACCATTTTCTTTTGGAAAATTGAGAAGAAACGTGGCGATCAATCACGTGTGCTCATGTGACCCGCTGCATGCTGTCACCTGAAAAGAGTGAGAAATATGTTAAATATATGATATTGGGGTTCATTCTCATGACTCGGCCAGCAGCGAATGCATTTTCTTTTTTACATTTTTGTAAATATATACAGATTCATAAAGCCTTTAAATAAATATAGTTTGATAGATAATAAATAGTTGAGATAACCCTAATATTTTCTTGCAAGCAGATGGTACAGTCCGTCCTGGTGGAGGGTCCGTCTGCAGCTCACAGCAGAGAAGCAGGACTAAAACAGGACTCGTTCAAGAGTAGATCTCTGTAAACATCGTAAGGCTTCATACAGAAACACCTTGCAGGCTTTCAGTTTGACGGCGGAGGAAAGCAGCTTGCGGATCAAACACACTCCAGCTAATAATACTCAGTCTGTAGGGGGACTGTAGTCCTGCAGGCTGAGAACGTCTTTACATCAATGCCCTGTTCTTGTTTTCTGAGGCTCGCATCCAACAGACAAAGAAAGAATAATATTCAACAACTCCATTATAGCTGTATGTCACCGGCAGCCTCACCCCGGTCCTTCACACGCCAACCCGTTTGACCAGAGACGACATCCTGATGCCTTTAGAGATCACAACAGTCACAAGCAGTGGTCTATCTAATGCACATGGCTGTGGCTCCGTTACACCTGGAAGTGGCCTTGACAAATCCTATAACACATTTTCTTTTTTTTTTCTTCTCACCATTCATCGCCTCCGGGATGAAAGACAGAATAAAAGAAGATCCATAAAATAAAAAAAATAAAAAAGGTTTGAGGGAGAAAACTGAAAAGGAAAGCTCTTCTAACAATGGTGTTGTATCGTCACTCCGGTCCAGATGTTCAACTTGAGACAGATGTGTGGCACTATACTGGAGACATCACAGAGCAAAGCTCGGGTATCAGAGACAAAGGAGGGGGAGGAAGAAAGGGTGTTGTGTTTGAGTTCTTGCTTTGAGGACTCAGACGGACGTTAAAGGCGAGAATCCGCGGGACAACTCCGCCAGCCCCCCCCCCTCCGTGATTAGTCGGATCCTGTCAACACCTGCCATATTCCTCTGACAAGTTGCCATTAAGTGCAGAGAGAATTTGTTTTAAATTGCCAAAGCGTGTTTGTGTGGAGCTTTGTTTGAAATAAGGGGGCTGAACGAACAACGGGAACACTGTGGCGTGAACCGCCGATAAAAGGCTGACTGGGACTCGGAGGACGCGCTCGCCATCAAAGACACGAGAGGTTTAATGTATTCCTGCCGGTGATGTAAAGCACATTCAGGGCTCCAGACTAACTTTTTGCATTGGTTGCACTGGTGCGCCTAACTTTTTTTTTTAGGTGCACCAGCACAAAATTTAGGTGCACCCACATTTTTCATCGTGTCGCCTTTAATGCCAAAAGGTCACCTTTTTATTGCTCTCCTTTTACATAATGACACCCCCCTTATGGCCTAGCTTAACTGCAGCACCATCAGCACCCAGAGCACCCGTTTTCTGCAGCCAATCTGCACACTGATGCCCAAGCACAGTAAATGTTTGCTTTGTGGCACAATAAAAAGATCATACAGGTCACTAGCCTATAGATTGCAAATGGAAAACTGTTTATGTGATCTTAGCCTAGCCTACTTATATTTTTACTTATGTTATTCATTTTTAATAATAATATTAGGAATAGGCTACTATACAATTTCCTATTCATGATGTCTCATGCTGTAATGTGGGCCTTCAAACACTGTGCGTGTCCATGCTCCACCTCGACATGTCCAATTAACATGTTGACCGGCCTCCCTTTATGCAAAATGCAGCAGTAGACAATAACTCACTCCTTCATAGAGACGTCTGTGTCTCCGTCAATCATGAATGACGTGTACGTGGCGTTTCCAACCTCAGCTGTCTTGTTCTTTAGCGTGTCGGCATTTTTTTTCATCAGAATAATTTCGGACTTAAATTTAGTGAACGGCAACTCTTCCGTTGCAATATTGTATGGGACGTTTAATTTTATAATAATTTCAGATTCCTCAGCGGACCTGATCGATACAGCCTGACGCTGAAACGCAGCTGGATGATGGCCCACTTTATTAACACACTTATCACGGCATGTAGTATGCTTTTTGGACATATTGCGCTTTTTCAACCTTCTCGATGCAAAATGTTGTTGACTCCTCCACAAACGCACTATTACCGGCCAAATTCTGGCCGCACTCCCGACAATAAATGCAGTGTATTGAGTCCCTTTCTTCATCGTACATCAGCCAGGGAAATTGCTTCAACCAGTCCGGTCTGAAGGCATATTTTTGGGCTTTTTAATTAGTCTCGGGGCGAGGCTTTCTGCCTCTCTTCACTTTCAAAGACAATCGAAGCGCTCAGAGTACATGCTCTGCTCGCTCGCATTGTTCGAACTGACACAATTTACAGCAGTGAAAAGGACCACAGCCAATCAGAGGCAAGGACCCGCCTGAACTCCGTCTCTTATTGGTTTAGACCACGATACCGTCAGGAGAACATAAAGAGATACTGCGCTTATGATTTTTTTTTCACTCGAGCAGCATTAGGTGCACCAGTGCGACCTACTATTTTTTTCAGTCGCACTCGTAAAAATTTTGGTCGCATATGCGACCAAAATGGTCGCACTCTGGAGCCCTGACATTAAGTGTTATCTATGCGGGTGAGTACATGTAATATGTGACATGTTGACACGAGCAATATCTCTCATACCAGTGGGTTTTTCTTAAATGTGCTGTAGGGAGAAAAAACAAAAAACAAGGGTTTTATATTTCGATGCTAACAACCGGCGTCTATGCTAGCTAACGTCCCATGAATGTAAATTTATGTTTCTAATTAATCATCCCAACGTGTGACTCGTTAAGGTCCTTAGGGTGATGATGTTGATGCTTATTGTTGCTTTTATCCATATGAGGAAAACTGTCATCTTATGGGTGTTTATTGATCGGAGCGGTTGGGCTAAGATGCTAGCTGTAGCGTTCACTTGTTGTCATAGCAACGGCAAACGAGCAACTTGTTTATATCGGCGATATAAATTTATAAAGTTGCAAATTTGCCACTTTTTTTGTCTAAATATTGCCCCCCCCTCTCTCAGATCTGTTTTTTCTAATTCGTCATCTTTGTTTTGTTTTTGTAACGGAGCCATAAAACAGAAATCATCACCTTCCTGGTGGATATCTCTTCCTATATAACAAAAAAAACCAACATATTTTAACATCAACCCACCTGATCCGATGACCTTTTTAATGGATCCCGTGGTAATGGAGTAACCTCGGAGTCTGAACGTTCCATGTCGGGGAAACAAACAGTGTCTCAGACAGTCGCACTAAATATTTGATCTGGCAGTCGGAGTAGATGACACTGAAATAGAGGATCCACGTTAAATAGTCTTTATTACGGTGTTTCATTAGCATGCGGCACACTTGGCAAGCGTTCATGAATTCTTCATTCATTAGGAGATGTAATGAAGTCTTTCTTGTAATTTGGCCCATCAATAATTCTGAGAATTCTCCCAACGCTTGGCTGTGAGGAATCCTATACCATTAATATTGCATTGAACCCTTTCAGGGCTTATTAGCAAAAGGCTAGCTCCTTAATGAGCCAATATTCCTTAGCAATGTCAATATTTTATCCGTATGTATGTCTGTCGATTGAGCCGGGTCTTCGGGGGTTAATGTCTGAACTAAAGACACAAAAAAAGTTTAAAGGATCGTGTCTTTTAGAAGTTTGTAATTGGGTCAGTCTGACTGTGAAACACATTTCAAACTTTCACCACCTTCGCTGCCAGAGCTGAAATGTTGCACCCTGATGTGGCATCACACAGCTTCAAAATATAGACATAAACTTCTTTTTATGTGCAACTAAACTCCTTCCTTGCTGTTACATGGTGGAGATCCGTACGGAGGCCTGACGTCTTTCATCACCTCGGAGCGCATGAATCAAAAATCCACCTCAAGTAATTAGTGAGTGAGGAGTCCAGGTATACCGGTTCACACACTGTTTAATGGGACCATTTGTTTACAAGGCCGAGTCCACCTACACACACACCACTAATGGGCTGCAGCCCGGCCATGAATATGCATCCTTGCCTTGGCTGCAAGTTTGAGAATCGCAGAATGAAAAGGAACAACAAATGGTGTCTCTCTGTAATTGGCTGTCGGCAAAAAGGTCATTTGCAAATCTCCGAGCCTTCCCGGCCACAGTGTTGTACTGAAGAATGTTGGATACGTGTGAATACACCTTGATCAGACTGGCTGGATTACCAGACACTAAGTCACTTAGTGTGTTTTCTCATTTTTGGTCAGTTATAAAAAAGCCAAAGGTTTGTTGTTGTACTGATAGTGTTGCTGCGACATCAAAAGAAAGCAAATTAAAAAAACTGCATCAGAAATATTAAGGTGGGTGACACACGAAGAAACCCCACACTTTGAATAACTCTAACCATTAATCCAACGTCAAAGAGAAAGAAACTTTTCTCCCAGCGAACCGAGTCTGTCAGCAGCGGTGATGGAAAACAATAAAGATGTTATCCTCGGCACCCTGACAGCTATTGAGCTGTCATTATACGATCATGAAGTCATTTCCATGTCGAACCTGAAAGCCTATTATTATGATTAAAAACAAGAGGGAAATGTCAATCAATGCTCTGCCATCATTATTATTATTATTATTATTATTATTATTGCCTGGCGCTCCGTCTCTGGAAATTCTCCGCTCCTTAGTTTTCTGTGTGTTTTCTATTATGATCCTATTATCATCACAGCGGGGGGCTTTTTATTGAAGGCAATACCAAAAAAAAAAAAACCTGGGCGAAGTGTTTTTTCTTAAACTTTCTTTTAAAATATATGTGTGACATGAATTAGTCATTTAAACTAATAGTAGTAATTTATTCCTGTCCATCCATCCATCCATCCATCCATCCATCCATGCATCCATCCATCCATCCATGCATCCTTATGCGAGGCCGGGTCACGAGGCCAGCAGACCAAAAGTGAAGGAAATAATCTCTGTTGTTATGATTTATTAGACTCATTGTCAAATCAGGCTGTTTTTAAAACCGTTTTGCTCATTGATCACCAGCTGTTTATTGAAATATGTCCAAATGGCTTTACATGGTTGTAAACAGCCAATATTCAATGGACATTCAACAAAAAGTAGGACTTCATGGAATTGTTCATGAATAAAAAAATATCTGGTGATGGTGATTTGTATTCATGCACTAAATAATTGATTGATTTTTAATCAACGTTATTATTGGCTGATATTTATAGCAAACAAGATTTGTGTCCAATATAAAGTCCAATATTCCCCTATTATTTATTAACAGTTCAATTCATTATGTTCATCTTTGTGGGCGTGGCTTGATCAGATTTGATTGACAGCGCCCGCCCCGTCATCGCATCCCGACGTCAGTACTTTTCTAAACTCTGATTGGTGCACAAATACATGTGACATCACCGTTTCCATGAAGCTGAGCCCACACGATCCAAGTGGAGAAGAGCGTCAACAAAACCCAAAGTTCTGCTGGAATGCGATCAAACTTGTCGAGCAGATTTATTTATTTATTTATTTATTTTTTGTTCATGCACTGATCATAATAAGTGCTTTATTGAGAAAATATCTTTCAGGGCCCTTGAGGCAGATTTTTTAAGTCTTTGCAGGTTTAACTTTCCTGTGGTCCACAAAACTGAACCCAAAGACACCCGGGAGAAATCTAAAAACAATACACATATATTTATGAAACTAATATTCCAAGTATTTGATAACTTTCTCCTGCAGTACACTTTGAGGAAACACTGCTGACTAAATGGGCTTTAGTGCATGTAGGACCTTGACTCGGACTCCGGTGGTGTACGCTGCCCAGGGTGCTTTGCCTCATCTGCATATTCGTGGCGCTGCATTTCTGTTGCTTAAAAGCACAGGGTGCTGGCTAATCAGACCCCCCAGGTCAAAGGTCACAGAGCCGGAGGAGACAAAGGTTCTCATGGGAAGGGCATGTCCACATGTGGCCTCCCATTTTCTGTTTTCCATCATACAAACCTACGAGAAAAGCTAATAAAAGATATATTTTTCTCTGCTTAGGGAAGCTAACTGTGAGCTACATGTCACATGGCATCAGTAACAAAGCTATTAAATGCTATTATTTAGAATGAGAGGGGAAAAGCCCTGTTTTAATATATTCTACCAAACCCATCAACAATAACTAAACTCTGTCTGTTTGATTTATACGCGGCCGGCGAGCAACGTCCCCACACACGGACAGCCGCTTCATCATCTCCAATTACCCAGAGACGACATCTGCATCTGCACACATGCTGAGTCGGCTCTTTTACAACTCCGGCAGCAGACAAGTGTTTGAGATAAACGCAAACAAACACCGATGCGTACGTTTGCGGGAAACGATCGCTGACGTAAGTCGTGATTTGAGCTGCTTGGCGGCTGGTTGCACGCCGGCCGCTGCTCGCCCACAACCCACCGCTCACAGTGAAACATCTTCCCAGACTATCTGCATTATCCAGAGATTATAAAGCGAGCGACTGTGAATGTAAATGTTCTGCTACATGATGCATAATTGCCCTATTAATTGCTTTGTTTTTGGCCGGGGCTTCGGTGCGATAATATCTCAGAGTCCCCCGATGCTCGGCCCCGCTCTTGGCGCCGGCCTTCCCTCGCCGCTCCGCCCTCCATCTTCCTGGTGAGCCGGTGTTTATGTACTGAGGCGGAGAGCAGCAGTCTCATCTCGCTCATTTTGGATGAGAGATGGAGTCATCATCAGCCCGAGTGCCACCGCCACCGCCCGCCACCACGGCCTTCGACGCAGTCGGGAGGGGATGGGAGGTGCTGTGTTACCATGGCGACCAGCCAGACCAAGTCCAGCCGGAAAAAACTTCCAGAGTTTTTATTTTGTTGTTTATTCTGATATGCCAATCTATCAACAGCAGTAGTGGTGGTGTGGGGGAGAGGGGGAACAGGAGCTGGGAGGGGGGTGTAGCTATGAAGGGTGGGGGGGGGGGGGGTGTAGCTGTGAGGGACCAATCTGCAGGGAAAGCTACTTTATGTAGAAATCCAATTTAAGAGATGGGCTTAGCGGCCGAGTCATTGAAGGTAAATCCAATGGTAATTATAGGTAAATCAAAGGTGAAAGCATGCAAAACACTCCCTCTCTCTCCCTCTCCCTCCCCCCCCTCACGACACTCATCATCACCATGTTGCCTACCAACCGGCGGCGGGGCCGTAGAGTAGAAGCGTAACCATGGATTTGACCCTCCTCCGCTGAAAGGCGAGTCCAACGCCGATGCAAACCGTCACATTCAACTAGAGTTCAATTAAACAACATCCTCTCATGGAGCGTTTAAAGACTATATTAATACCCTGCTGCTGCCAATCATGATGATGATGATGATGATGATGGGCCAACTGTGACAAAAACATATCTTATGAGACGATAGCGTCGCCACACTAACGTGTTTTTAAGTCCACGTGGTATTTCTGAGCCTCGGACATATAATCCATGGTTTGACATTTCAGAAGAAGCTGTTTGTTCTGGAGTCGTTCCTCAGATGCTCGATGGAAGGCTAATAAATAGCCGAGCTCGCGGCTCACAAGTCGTTTGTCCTGACCTTTTTGATTTCAGGCAGAATCAATTCTGTTAATGTGGATCGCTGAGAAGGAGACATGTTTGATTTGTTTGGTCGGACGGCGTCGCATTTTTAATTGGATGACTGAAATTTTGAGACGCTTCACTGAAGGTTGTAGAAGGTGGATGTTACAGGTGAGCTCCACCTGAAACAGGAACTCCAATATGTGATTCCCATGATCCCCCGGGGCAAGTTCAATCAATAGGTCTCTCTCTCTCTCTCTCTCAAAGTCACTTTGTCTCAAACTTGTGGGAGATGTTTTTTTCTTATTCATAGTGAGCTTCTTCTATTCCAGTGTTGTTGTTTTTGAGTTCATTTTTATTTATTTATGCCATAGGGTGCACAGAGAAAATATGGGGGTAAAAGAAAAATAAAGTAAATAAAAGCAAAGGCCAGAGGGTCACTCTAATCCAGTTTATCAGTGGATTTACTAAAAATGTTGGAGCGTCTGAGATCTATACACATGTTTGCCTGCTGACATGCAACATGCACACTTTCCTGTGATGTTGGTGTCTTGGACTAACAGAGGCTCCTGATTGATAATGAATGCCTGATGTATGCATACTTGCATTTAAATGAGTGTCATTATACGGTTACATGTCACATTGTTACATAACTGTGCCTTTACTGGCTGGTTGGATTTAATAATGATGAGGAGGGCTTTATTTCCTCCCGACTAGCATTGTATCGTCTGGGGGGGAAAGCAGAGGATGTGGAGGCCCGCGGAGCTGCGTTACTACGAGAACCTCCACATGTAGAGTTCATTACCTGTTCATGAATCACGTCTCTTTATGTTCCGATCACACCTCTCAAAAACGCTGTAATAAACCAGAGAATCATTTATTTAAGTTGTCAACTCTACATTTATTCTTACTAAAGTCAATCAGCTCAGTGCAGGTGAGCTGATTGGACTCTACAAGTCAATAAAGATGGATCTAAAAAGGCAGCGAGGTGAAGTTTCTCTGACAAAAACGATCAAATTCAGGCGGTTTTATCTGCTAAATATTGTGTTGGAGAGCAGCCCGGTGGATCTCTGAGGGTTGGAGGTGAAGACGCTCCAACATGGCGTGTGATTTATCCTCTTTCTTTCCCCGGAGAAGTGTAAAGATGTGAGACGGAACCCAGAGGCCCGGCAGCTGCATTTATGGAGATTCAATCTGCAAAAAACATTTCAGCAAACACGCGATGAGATCACAGACGCCATGGCTTCCTCATCGCACTACAACCAACGTTGTCAGAGGCTCCCCCCCCCCCCCCCCCGCTGCACCGCCGCCCTCCTCACTTACCCCGCTTCCCAATTTATATGTAAATTCTCCTCTTTCCTTAAACAATGCACATCTATCCGTTTGTGGCGGAGACCCAAAAGCCTAAACAGAAATAAAAAAGGCTGAGCCGTCGTGGAAAGCTGCCATGTGAGTCATTGCAATTTAGTCCTTTAGCTGTGGCCTTGTGAAAAACACCTAATGACACCTACGAGTGTTCCTTTACCGGCAGTTTGGGACTAAAAAAACCTAATGTTTTAACAACCAAAGCTGGCAATAAAAAAGAAAATCAGAGGAAACAGGAAGGAGCTCTAAACAGGTGCGTACTCGAGTCCACATCAGTGTTTCAGTGCAGCTGGTCTCTGTTTAACAATCTAGGGGTCAAATACTGCCTTCCATACATGCTAATATATCTGTTTATTTGATCTTTATTTTGCATCTTCTTTTTATGTGTTTTATTTTTGTATTTTGCATCTAATTTTATGTATTTTTTATCTACTTTTTCTGTATTTTTATTTTTTATCTACTTTTTATGTATTTTTATTTTGTATTTTGCACCTGAAGGTTTTGTTATTTGCACTATTCTCTTTGCTGCTGTAACCCTGAAAATCCCCCACTGTGGGACTAACAAAGGATTATCGTATCTTATCTTATCTTATCTTATCTCATCTTATATTATATTATATTATATTATAAATGGCAGAATCACCACTCACATAGAGAAACACACCAAACTTGAATAAGTGCACTTCAGGCCGGTCCTGTACGTCTATCTGCTCACACACACAACCACACAAACCACACCATATCAGCAAATTCCAAGAATTCCATTATTGTGTTCCTCTGAGGAGAACTCCACCCTAACAATCAAAAATCAATACATCCATTAAACATTTATCAACATTCACCTTTTGCCATTTCGATAGCTTGTAATGATTTACGACCTCCAACTTAACACAAGTTCTTTCTTTGACCACGGAATGTTGGAGCCTTCCATAATCATCAAATGTACCAGCTTTTATTTCTCTGCTGCTCTGTTTGCAGGACTGCCGCCGTGCTGAGCTTCAGGGGCTTTGAGGGAAACAACCTGGAAGGAAGAACAACGTCTCCACAAACAGTATTCCTGATGGATACGTTTTTAAACTTTAAACAGTGGATAAAAAACCCGCGGCGCCGATCAGCAGACGTGGTCAGAAAGTGTCAGCCTCATCAAACATTCATATTTCACCACTTAGAAGAACACGCTCACTTCTAAGGACGCCGTGTTAAACCACGTTGGTCCACGTGAGGCTCTTTATTTACACGGTGAGACGGAGAGCCAACAAACACATGCAGGATGTTGCACCATAGAGCTTATTTACACTGGGAGGATATGTGAGTAATTGGCTGCGGATCGGGCCGGTGAGCTCCGGATGCTCCGGAGCGTTAAACCATGTTGAGAGGCTCTGCTGTCGTGTCGGGGAATACGATTTGTCTCCTCTGCTGCGTTGCTATGCGGGATTCATGTTCTGCTCTCACTCCTCTCCTCCTGCAGTCTTCTTACAGTGAAGATGAACGTGCATGAGCACACGTGCACGTCTCTGCTGTGTGCATGGTGACCGCTTTGACAAACGCTGCTCGAGCACAGAAAGGGATTCGTGTTTAAGCAGCCGGACCCCCTTATATCTCAGTCCTCAACGCCCCTCCCCTCCGTACCCTTCGTCCAATAGAGAAACACATCGTCAGCCTCATCATCGTCAGACAAAATGTGCCTCTTTAGCCACATTTACACAAGGAATACCCCGCCTTTTCAATAACGTCGTACACGCCAGGTCTTTTTCCTTTACATGAACCCGCATAAATACGCCGTCATAACCACGCCAGACCTGCAGGCGGCAGTGTAACGGGAAGGATAAAGCCATGCTAGCCAATCAGAATCCCCAGAATCAACAACAACGAGCGACATCCTGTTCCTTTCAAAAGGGGAAACATATTTTCGGTCGCATACTGTGACGTTTGGGAACCAAAAACTTTTTTCACGCCGTTTTCACAAATCTCCACTTTGGCCGGAGTTTTCAGAAATGACCGTTTTCCTGTGAATGAAAAACCAAACAGCATGAAAATGTATTCTACATGCAAACGGGCTCATTCTTGAGTGAGAGAGAGATTCAGGAATATAGTAAAGGACACGAGAAAAACTCAAACGGAGAACTGTGGCGGTGCAGACGGATTGAAAGTGAAGCCGGGCGGCGGTGAGACAGAACCATGATGAGCGGGTCAAACCATTTACCTCTCGGCAACATCACAGGGCTGTTGTGGCCGAGACGACGGGGGGGGGGAGCTCTCCAATCTCCAACCTGAAGTTTCCTGTTAGAATCAACAAGTAGCAGTGTGTGTGTGTGTGTGTGTGTGTGTGTGTGTGTCTTTTACAGCCATACACTTAAATGATGCAGCAGCACCCCCGGTGGTGATAGCGGTGCAGCGATCGCCACACAACATATTAGACAGTTTAAACACAATGCTGCCTCTCCTCCACATCAGCCTTATGTATTGTTATTGGTATAAAAGGCCTAAATGACCTCGTGTCTTTCTTTAACGCAGGTGTATAACGCTCGTTCTGGAGGAAAACACAAGTATCCGTCAATGATCGCAGCTCGTTAGAACACACTTAAAGGCTGAGTGAAGGACGGAGAGAGGAGGAGAATAATTCCATGCCGGAGGAACCTTCCACCTCGAAGAAATCTACATCAGGACTTCGGAGCGTCTCCATGTGACATTCAAGTGGCTGTTTTTATTCCTCCTCCGCTGACTCAACAGAAAACCTACCACAGTGTATTAGGGCCAGCGTAGAAAAAGAAAAGCTCCTTCATAAGGTGGCAGATCTTGTACTTTATCATAGAGGACATAGAGGAAATAAAGACGTTGCTTGACCACAGTGGCCGTGATACGCCGTCGGGAAGCCCTGCATCGGTGCCGTGGATGATGTGAAAGGTGACGGATCACATGACATCAGTCCTCTTCAGCAACGAGGAATCACAGATTCAGATAGAAGGAGATGTAACCTGCAGTCAAAGGAACTCATACAACCATTCCTGCATGCATTGCTCTAATAAACTTGTTTTTCTGTTACTTATCGTAATTGTAATGTATGGTCATGAGGCACAAAAACACTTTTTTTTCTCCTCCTCCTCATATCTGTGAGTCTCAATACGCCTTTTTATTAAAGTATCCATCGCACTCCAGGAAAAAGATTGAAATGGTGCTTTATGCTTAAATTTTTTGCACTTTGCTCCAACATCTCACAGGCACTCAACCTCTTAGTTAGGACCCGAGTTATTAATGTGCTGCGCTCAGCACACACACACACACACACACACCGGCATGTGAAGGACGTTTCATAAGGCAGTGCATTATTGTTATTAGAGATGGGCTTCGTGCCCGGGTTGCACAGCGATGAGGTTTGAGCAGAAGCAGTCATTAAATTTAAATTGAGCAATATTTTTTTGGATGCTCCGGGAAGCTTGGTGGATTCATATCGGCTCTGGCGTTCCTTGTTTATTTCTTGCATAAACTCCACTTTTATTTGCTTCACCCTGTGAACGTTGTGCGTTCATCACCGGGACGCGCTTGATAACCTGATGATGCTAAACCACTGAGTTATTAGCATCCCGCTCATAATGAGGGTTATTGGTTGGACTGGAATCGTGTTGAATCTAGAATGGTTGAACAAAGGTGCGACGGCATCGCCACGCCAACGCGCTTCCACGTTAATATAAATACCAACACATGCACGGATGTTTGGATCAGCATCTTCCATATCCAAACATGCATTATTGTTTTATTACTCATCCTCCTCATGGATCATCTTCACCATCCACCGCCAATAATCTCCTACTTTGGATGGATGGATGGATGGATGGATGGATAGAGAACACAACACAACCGGGTGCTTTTTCCCCATTTTTTCGCTACTTTTCTTCATTTCTTCCTAGTCAGCCCCTTGACCTCCACATATTTTTTATTTCTGTCTATTTCTGTGGACTGGGGCTGACATTTAGATCTGCTGCTAGTAAAAATGATCAGTCTGCAAACCCAACAAGCAAACAGAGGAGTGGCACGTGGCTCAGCCATCAGCAGCCAGATATCAGTGTGATATCTCCTCACTCCGCCTCCAACTTCAAAGCTGGCTTTGAAGTCATCAGGTGGAGATCTCCCCCCCGTTCTCAGGGAGATAGATCTGGCCTCGCCCCGCTCTCTTTTGTTAGCTAATGCACGGCGCTGAAGACGGGGGGGTTGAGGCTGAGAGAACGCCACGGGGAGATGAAAGCGTGGAGGAGCCGAGTAGTTAACTGACTGAGCGGCGGAAAAGACGCAGCGTGGAGCTAAAGCTCACACTTCAACCTGCAGCACAAACCATCTGGAAGCGCCGCGGTCACCTCCGGTTAGGGTGATACGTCCGTGTTTATTCTGCTGCTTCCTGGATGTTCAGGAGGTTTCAGTTCCATCGTTTTTAACTAATGTCTGATGTAGGAATAAATCATCCTTTTAGATCCCCATCTATCTGTAAAAATCCACCTGATGGGCATCCTGAGTTAAACTCGTTCTTATTTGAACGTAGAGTTTAATCGTCTGTTTTGTGTGTCTTTCCTGGGTTGTGTTGTGTTGGTGGTGCCTCCATTTCTTTCACCAAACAGAGAAAGAAGTGGATCTTATCTAACCTCCGGGCCAAACGCTAAAAACAGATGCAGCACCTGAAGCTGCCGCTGGGTTTCTCAATAACCTTTGCTGGCGCTCTCTGGGAGTGTTTAAGGCTTCTGTTTGAAGTCAAGCTGGAAAAATAGCTGAGGTGCCTCCACGGAGGAATCCCAGAGGACCACTTCCTTTGTCTCTGGCTCCACCTCCACCTTCCTCCACCTTCCTCCACCTCCCTACCTGCCTTCCTCTCCCCGTCAGAGCTACAGGGTAGATATCGATCAGCTGTGTGAGCGTGTAATACCTGGGAGTCGTATGCATCTTCCCATCTTCTCTCTGGTTACCACACAGGCCTGTTTTATCACCAGTAAACCCCCCAAGGCCCAACAGCTCAGGCTGCTTTCTTCTTCATAAAAGGAGCTCTGCTACGATTCTATTCCTGAGACACGAAGCTGCCAGTCCAAGGTAAAGTAGTACTAGCCAAAAAACCTCAATGAGAACATGTATAGTAATATATAGAGTACACTCAAACTATGATAATCTGCAGAGACGGGAGCATTTTAATAATGTGTTAGGGATCCAACAGGGCGTTGTTGAACACGTACAAACCGTCTTTCAGAGACGTGCTGGGCTCAGGTTTCAAACGACAGCAGAGCCAACATCAGAAACTAATAACCTCAGACATGGTTGGTACCAGCTTCATGCTCACGTGTTGGAACGGGACTAAAGAACCCTCCGAAGTTAGAAGAAAAACGCATGGAGGATTTTGTCTCCTGACCTCTCAGCTCAAAATATGTGAATAAAAACAGTTTTTTTTGTGGCGAAAGCAAGTTTGTTTGCTTTTCTTTTTGCTTGCGGAATATCCTTATTCTAAAAATCTATTGGAATATTTCTGAATAAATTAGATGAAGCTAAAACTCAAAATATAGAAGTCTTCGATATCAAACCACAGCATGATTTTCCACAAGGTGTTAATGTGGTATTTTAAAGGGATTTTTACATCACTTGAAAACAACAATTGTAATGTACGTGATGTTCTCAGTCATTATACAATTACAATATTAAAGAAAAAAGATTTCTGATTCATGACGAGAAGACCTTGGCATCCACTTGACCTTTGTGTCAAATACATCTTCAGCTTCTCAGCTTTTAGATGATGTATTGGACTTATTCGCCCTAAAACCAGGGGGGTTAACCTGACACCTGGTGTCAGTGATTATACATGTGATCAGTTCAAATCATAATAAGAGCCCAAATCATTTTGGTCATGTAGCAGTAAAAATGCAGTTTTTTGGTGTAGAAGACGTTTGGGAAAACTCCAAATGATCCACAGCTGTGAATGTGTTTGTCGGCCTCGGTGTGTTATTTCTGTGGCAGAGTGGCGTCTGGGTGAAACCTGCTGGTCTAGACTCCGACCCTGGACACGGTAAGTGGGACGCAGAATAAATGGATGGAAGAGGAAGGTAAAAAAAAAACAAACACAGCAGGCAAAATCACACAACATCATTGTACATCAGAAATGTGTGTAGATATTGTGTTATCGAGTCATATTTCTGTTTTCTGTGTGTGTGTGTCTGTGTGTGTGTGTGTGTGTGTGTGTGTGTGTGTGTGTGTGTGTGTGTGTTGTGTTGGAGAGGATCTATCAGATGAGGACAGAGGAGCTAATAAAACCTGGCTGTCGCTCTTAACAAGCAACAAACCCGTAGAATTAGTAAAGATTTTCTCTCTCATCTCTTCAGGGTCTCACTCCCACTCAGCCCGGAGACGCGAGGCCGGTTCGGCTGCTGATGAGCCACGCCGGCCCAATTAGACCGCCGCCGGAGACCAATCGCTTTCCAATTGTTATCTGGAAAACAAATAAATAGATAAAATAAAGGTGGAAAAGGCGAGACGAAGCATGGATCATTCCTCTAACGGGAGCTTCCACACGCTGAAATCACACCAGTGCAACTTCTTGCCTTGTGCAGAATTTTTTTTGAATATCAACCAAATACAATATTAATTCAAAATTCTTTCGGGGGAAATATCTGGTGTCATAGGAAGGTAAATCCTACGACGGCGTATCAGGGCCACTGTCGGAAAAAAAGAAACCGAGCCGAGAGAAGAGGGCAATAATCAGAGAAAATAAGTGGCAAATTTGTATATCTGCGATATAAACAAGTCGCCTGGTTCTGCTAACACTGAATGTTTACCGTTGCTATGACAACAAGTGAAAGCTTCTGTAGCATCTTAGCCCAACGCATCTCGGCTCCGTTTTTTTTTCTTCCTAAAGTCGCCCCAATACGCCGTCATAGAATCCAGTCTTTTAAAATCTAAAAAATAAAAACAAACCAACAAACAAGTTTCAATCCATTTCACCTGCAAATATATTAAAATTATAAAGTCCTCCACAGTTTCAGTTGTTATTCAGATCACCCGGCAGCAGAGCGTCCGGGACTTTAAAGGTTTCATGAAGTGCAAATACTAACAACTCCATCAATCATCGTTCTGATCTGATGGAACTCATCAATCAGAAGCATAACACCTTATTTCGTTATTTCCTATGCGCTCGATAGAAAAACGGCTTCTTGTTTTCTTTGAGACAATAACTCTGATCATCGGACGCCTCCTTGAGAAAAGTATCACAAGGTGTCAAAGATGCAGCGTTTAATCTCGGGATGATTCTTTTATTCTAGCTTTGGTGCCGAAACTCAAAACCACGACTGTATTCTACTGGCTTTATGTATTCGTTTCTGTCACGTGACGTCCTTGTGATTTATTCTCAACCTCGGCCTCTGACACAAACAGCGGAGCAGATGGGAGCGTTTCCACATCAGCTTCGGCCTCGTCGTCGAGGCAGATTATAAACCCTTCAGAAAAAAGAAGGGCGATGATGCGTCGGCCGTATTCACCGGAACTTAATTGGATGGTTTATTCTGGATGGTTGCCACTGCACTTCTGTGAGTGCGTTTTTAATTTTTCCTGACCTCCCAGCAGAGAGGAATAACAAACAGACAGTTTAGCATTCACAGCCTCACTCCCATTCACACAAGAGCAAAGGACAGGTTAACACACACACACACACACACACACACACACCAGGTGGAGAGTCACAGCCCTTCTTAAGAAGCATCCAGGGACTAAAAGCCATAAAATCCCCCCAACAAAGTGCATTCTTCTCCAGTCGGCCTCGTTAATTTAATAGAACAACAACTGTTCTGAGATCTGTTGTCAGGGTGCCGTTGTGCCTCCCTGAATCATCCAAACAATCAATAGTTTGTATAAACCCAGACTGGGATGCACCGACGGAGATGAGTCGCGCTCGCTCCGGTTAACACCGACGTGGAGCCGTTTGAATATGAAACACGAGAACACGGAGGCGCTTTGATCAGAACAACGCTGGTTTACCTTCCTTTCACACGAGCCAATCAGGCGCCTCCTGAATGAAAGAGAGAGAATCGACGCCTCAGGTGTCGCCTCTCGTCTGCCGGACGGGTTTCTGGTTTTCATATTTTTGGGTTCTGCCATGAATAAATAATGCGACTGCTTTTATGACAGTGACAGCGAGGAGTCGAAGCCACGGTTGAAGGGAGAATGGAGAGTGTGTGTGTGTGTGCGTGTGTGTGTGTTTAGTGGATGCAGCTGGACTGGATGTATTATTGATGTGCTGTTAGCACTCCCAGGGAGTTGCAGTCTCATCAGAGTTTGCCAGCGGATTAACAGACTCAAAAAAGCAAACTGAGGAAACAGAGAAAAGGCACGGAGCATATCCCTCCTCCAGAGCCCCCCCCCCCCACCCCCCATCCCCCCCTCCAGATTTATGGATCTGATGAGATATGAGCAGTGCTAGTTCAAAATAAACTTCCCTATAAAACATTATTATCAGGATATTTTTTTTATAATAATAATCGATTTGAAATATAAACAAATCACAAAAATGCAGATCTCAGCCTTCCTGGCCCCTGGGGGGGTGGTTCGGTCCTGGGAGTCCACCCTGAACCCACATTAAAGGCCGCCGAAGCCAGACCGGCCTTGAAGATCAAATGGAGCGAAGATGCAAGCTGTGAACCTGGAAGCTTCCTCCGCCATCTTTAATTATTGACATGCAGCGCTGCCAGTCCGTTTTGTCAACTCAGCAAAAAACACAGCAAACACACTTACACTCCTGCTTTGAATCCAATTAGTTTCATCAGACCAGCTCCTCTTCATCCTCTCGTCTTCCTCCTCTCTTCCTCTCGTCTTCCTCGTCTCGTCCTCGCCTCCTCTCGTCTTCATCCTCTCCTCCTCTCGTCTTCCTCCTCGCCTCCTCTCGTCTTTGTCCTCTCCTCCTCTCGTCTTTGT
Source organism: Chelidonichthys spinosus (assembly GCA_029853015.1). Classification (NCBI taxonomy): domain Eukaryota; kingdom Metazoa; phylum Chordata; class Actinopteri; order Perciformes; family Triglidae; genus Chelidonichthys; species Chelidonichthys spinosus. The sequence goes on along the minus strand of CM056827.1, from coordinate 20,836,008 downwards.
CCTCTCCTCCTCTCATCTTTGTCCTCTCCTCCTCTCGTCTTTGTCCTCTCGTCTTCCTCCTCGCCTCCTCTCGTCTTCATCCTCTCCTCCTCTCATCTTCGTCCTCTCGTCCTCGTCCTCTCGTCTTCCTCCTTGCCTCCTCTCGTTTTCGTCCTCTTGTCCTCGCCTCCTCTCGTCTTCATCCTCTCCTCCTCTCGTCTTCATCCTCTCCTCCTCTCGTCTTCCTCCTCGCCTAGTCTCGTCTTCATCCTCTCGTCCTCTCGTCTTCGTCCTCTCGTCCTCGTCCTCTCGTCTTCCTCCTTGCCTCCTCTCGTTTTCGTCCTCTCGTCTTTGTCCTCTCGTCTTTGTCCTCTCTTCCTCTCGTCTTTATCCTCTCCTGCTCTCGTCTTCGTCCTCTCCTCCTCTCGTCTTTATCCTCTCCTCCTCTCGTCTTCGTCCTCTCGTCCTCATCCTCTCGTCTTCCTCCTCGCCTCCTCTCATTTTCATCCTCTTGTCTTCGTCCTCTCGTCTTCGTCCTCTCCTCCTCTCATCTTCGTCCTCTCCTCCTCTCGTCTTCGTCCTCTCCTCCTCTCGTCTTCCTCCTCTTGTCCTCATCCTCTCGTCTTCCTCCTGGCCTCCTCTCGTTTTCATCCTCTTGTCTTCGTCCTCTCATCTTCGTCCTCACGTCTTCGTCCTCTCCTCCTCTCGTCTTCGTCCTCTCCTCCTCTCGTCTTTGTCCTCTCCTCCTCGTCCTCTCGTCTTCGTCCTCTCCTCCTCTCGTCTTCGTCCTTTCCTCCTCTCATCTTCGTCCTCTCGTCTTCCTCCTTTCGTCTTCCTCCTCTCGTTTTCCTCCTCTTGTCTTCGTCCTCTCATCTTCGTCCTCTCGTCTTCCTCCTTTCGTCTTCCTCCTCTCGTTTTCCTCCTCTTGTCTTCGTCCTCTCATCTTCGTCCTCTCGTCTTTGTCTTCGCTGCAGAAATAGTAAAAGTAATAATATTGGATTCATGTGGACACGGTTGCACCACCTGATCAACTGGACCTCCTTCCAGTTTGCTGACTCGGCAAAAAAGAGACGCGGTGCGATTAGTTGTTCAAATATCTACAATTATTTATATATATATGTATATAAATAACAGAGGATATGAATTATGGAGAAGGGTGTATACTTCTTCCCACTCCTTTTCGGACATGTAAAAAAAATGTTATTCATATGCTTATTGTATGATTTCTGTTTTCATTTGGACATGTGTGAAATAAAAAACTAAATCTAAATGTAAACCTGCAGCTTCTCCTGCAGAAACTGGATGTAAACCGAAACCTCGTTCCTGCGATCAAAGCGTTCTGAAACAATAATCCACACAGAGAATATTATATCATAAAACAAAAGGCTACGTTAGTCAGACAGCGTTCACATATTGATTATCAATATTTCAGCTCAGATTTACAAACCGTTTTGTCCGGAGAACTTTGAACCTGCTGGTAAATCATTAACCAGACAGGAACAAACCGTCTGCTGTCGGACTTCAACCCAACAGGAGAGCCTCAGGTGTTGAGTGACAGCTGTCACGTCATCCATAACGATCACCTGTAAGGGATCCTTCATCCTCGCCAGCCGTCAGTCATCAGGCCTGAAGCAGGTCCTCCGGCTGTCTTACTTTCTATATTCAACTGAGTCCACAGTTACAGGCTTAATAACACATTTATGTTCCGTTCTATAGTAAGAAAACAATATCTCAGGACCTTTGCAGCTGTGCTTTATTGTGGAAAACGCAAACTTAAAAGAAGAAACTGATGGTAACAGCTGGTTCCCAGCTGATGCAACGCCTTCACGACTTCACAGTTTTAATACGAGCTTTTTAAATCCAACACCAGAGTGATGTCACCAGTGTTGCTGCCGTGAGTTGTTTAAAGGATTATTATCTCAAGTCACATGACCAGAAGCACACTGTGCTTTTGTGTTTGCCGGTAAACAAACTGAGCTTCACAAACACTGGATCTCTTCTTAACTCAGCGTGGTTTCCTCTCAGCGGCGGGACGCCGACGGAGCGCCGTCAAAGAGATCCGAAATGGCAGCGGAGGGCGTTCGTGTCCAACTCGCTCCGAGGCCGATCAATAGAGAAGCAGCACAAAGGTCAGCGCCGCTTTCACTGTGAGACTTTCACGACAAGCAGAAGGAACCGTCAGGGTATATAGATACGTTCCTACTGGATCTCTATAGATACCTTCCTACTGGATCTCTATATAGATACCTTCCTACTGGATCTCTATAGATACCTTCCTACTAGATCTCTATATAGATACGTTCCTACTGGATCTCTATAGATACCTTCCTACTGGATCTCTATATATAGATACCTTCCTACTGGATCTCTATAGATACCTTCCTACTGGATCTCTATAGATACCTTCCTACTGGATCTCTATAGATACGTTCCTACTGGATCTCTATAGATACCTTCCTACTGGATCTCTATAGATACCTTCCTACTGGATCTCTATATAGATACCTTCCTACTGGATCTCTATAGATACCTTCCTACTAGATCTCTATATAGATACGTTCCTACTGGATCTCTATAGATACGTTCCTACTGGATCTCTATAGATATGTTCCTACTGAATCTCTATAGATATGTTCCTACTGGATCTCTATAGATACCTTCCTACTGTATCTCTATAGATACATTCCTACTGGATCTCTATAGATACCTTCCTACTGGATCTCTATAGATACCTTCCTACTGGATCTCTATATAGATACCTTCCTACTGGATCTCTATAGATACCTTCCTACTGGATCTCTATATAGATACCTTCCTACTGGATCTCTATATAAATACCTTCCTACTGGATCTCTATAGATACCTTCCTACTGGAATTCTATAGATACCTTCCTACTGGATCTCTATATATACCTTCCTACTGGATCTCTATATATGTTCCTACTGGATCTCTATATAGATACCTTCCTACTGGATCTCTATATATAGATACCTTCCTACTGGACCTCTATATAGATACGTTCCTACTGGATCTCTATATATACCTTCCTACTGGATCTCTATATAGATACGTTCCTACTGGATCATATAGATACGATCCTACTGGATCTCTATATAAATACCTTCCTACTGGATCTCTATAGATATATTCCTACTGAATCTCTATATAGATATGTCCGTACTGGATCTCTATATAAATACCTTCCTACTGGATCTCTATAGATATATTCCTACTGAATCTCTATATAGATATGTCCGTACTGGATCTCTATATAGATACTTCCTACTGGATCTCTAAAAGCGACAGTGTCACAGATCAGCCTCAAACACTATGATGACAGACACACATGGGCTCCTATAAAACACTGCATGTATTTGTTTCTACTTTCATCCATTTTCTTGTGAAAATAAAGAAGAAAAAACCCAAACTGAAGCGACCTCGGCGCCCCCCTGTCCATGCCGACCTGTTTATCTGCATCTGCAGCAGCTTAACCTTGTCAGTCTCTGGCCTGATTAGCGACTCGGCGTATTCCATACATTATACCGTCGCCTGCAGATGGAGAATGTTCAGCAAACTCAGTCAGGCATAACTAATCACTCTCAGATCGCTGCCAGTCTCTGATAGGTAGCTCTGGTGGTGTCGCCGTATGATTATGTGCATAAATATGGTTGTTTGCACAGGTTGCCATTGTCCTAACGGCTTCTCTGCAAAACAGACTCGGAGGCAAGGTTGCGACATTTCTACCCCGCACCTGCTGGACATGTGTTTTAAGTTTCTGAAAATCAATATGAGAAATAACTTTTTTCCCCTGGGGAGGGGGGGCAAACTCTTAACTTCTCCTCCGCCTCCTCGCTCGCTCGCTCTCTGTACGAGCTTCACAAAGACGTCTAGTGTTTTATGTTTTTTCGTATTATTTCAGCTGCAGCCTGAATCGCTGCAGTGATAACTCTGAATTCTCAGATTCCGAGAGTGGAACGGGAGAAAGATGGTTCCCTAAAAAGCATTTGATCACATTTCTGAGGGGAATAGATTGGATTGGTGTCGCAGACAGACGACACACACACACACACACACACCTGGAGAGGTTGTTGTTGTGATGCTTTTACATACAGAATGCAGACTGTCTCATCATCAGCTGAGGAGCCTTTCAGAGGGAGGCATTAGTCTGCGACTCCGTCTTTCCCTGCAGTGACTCCGACAAGCCAATCCACCGCCGGGTTTCCTGCACCGAGCCGGCGGCCAAAACACACACATCTGAATGCACGAGGCGGTCTGAGACCCAGACATCATCTGAACCAACGGGAGAACGCTCACTTTTCAATTATTAAAACTTCATAGGCATTTTTTTTTTTTAAGGACGCTTTGTCTGCAAAATGTTTTTTCAAAAAGTCGTCCTGTTATGTTGCGAGTCAAACTGACCCATTTTAATGTCTCGCACCGAGAACGTGTACTCCTCCCTCCTTTCCTTTGCTACCTTGGTGTGAGGAAGTTAAAAAAAAAAAAGAAAATGAATAATTTCTTGAGGAGACACAACCTCTGCCAGCGTCAGAATATCACACAGATAATCTCAGAGTCAGTTTGACCCGGTAGTCCTTCTGTCTGCTGCAGAACGCCGTCCAACAATACAAGGAAAGCTTTTCATTCCCTGAATTCTAGTTTCCTCCGCTTCTCTCTCTCTAACAAACTGCAATATATTATCCAACAGATATTCCCTCCACTTCATTGCAAAGTGGCTAAATAAAGATCAATCAAGAGTCCTCACAATGCCTCAAAGGAGTCCACAGAATGTTTTATGTCTAGAATTTTATTTATTATAAATTATTTTGGTCATCATCGCTACATTTCCATGACACCTACTCAAAACCCTCCTCAGCATCACCGTAACACCAGTTTACTGCAGGCAGCATCTCAGATGGTAACAGTGTGGAACCAAACTGCACATTGCAAATCCAATTTTCTCATCCATCTCTCTCGTAAATGTGTGTGTGTGTGTGTGTGTGTGTCACAAAGATGACGTTAAAACACTGCAAAGACCACCTTAACAGCTGACATGCACACACACTCACACCCACAGTTTGTACGATGCAACTAGCCTCATTTAACACTTCTTAACATGAAAGTACATCTTTGCCTTGATTTGCTTTAAAATGACAGAACAAGATCTTCTGCTTGAGAAGAAAAAGGCAAATGTGACAAATATGAAAACAAACTGATCCATAAGACTGAACCGTGTCCATCTGAGACTCTTCACACCGAATCACCATCAAAAAACAACGGAACTAGGCAGCTTCATATGACAACAACGGTTGACTTCGGCCACGGATGTCTCCAGAAAAACAATCAAATGGTTCCAAATTGGTGCCGGAGCAGACTCTGAAGGGTTGTGGCATCAAAAACCTGGTCCCAGACCAGCACTGGTCCTGGGCCTCGGGATAGGGAGAGGATCAGGATTACAAATTGGTGGTGTGTGTGTGTGTGTGTGTGTGTGTGTATGGGAAATCTATAAAAGCAGAGCAACGGCTCTCTGGAGAAACCTGATTAGGTTTGAGCTCAGAAATCAAAATGAATTTGGAGGACGCTCCGGCTGCTCCACTATTAACCTGAGGCCCAAACGTTAAGTCAAGAAACGATTCATGTGTTTCGTAACTTAACGAAGCCGATACGGGCGCTCCACTGTGAGGGTTTAGCATGGTAAGTAATCAGCGTCCTTAAAGCAGCATCATGAGGAAACGTAACTCATCGTCTCGCTGTCTGAACGCAGGTTTCATCCTGCAGAGCCAAAATTAAATTAAATTAAATTTAAAAAAAGCTTTTGGTCGAAACACGAGATTCATTCTGCAGACATTTTCATGACTGGCTTATGACTGAATTAGGGCAAAAAAAGTCGCAAATTTGCGAGTTTATAAAGTGGCATGTACTAACAGCCGGCATTTATGCTAGCTGACTTGCAAATTTCTAAACTTGCCCTTTCTCTCTGAATATCACCCCCCCTCTCTCGGCTCCGTGTTTTCCTCCCTGATACGCCGTCGTACTTGCTTGATGTGAATTGTACGTTTTAAAGTGAGTCATCAGGGATGATTGGGTGTTCCTGTCTCTCTGCCAGCTGCATATCAATGCGTTCATACGCCACATAAGCATGTGTGCTTTTGTGCTCTGGCATGCAGTGACATATTTACCCCCCCGAGAGAGAGAGATATTCCTTTGTACTTGAACAGGAGTTCCGATGGGAGTTGTGCTTTTAGCGATTCTGTCTTATCTGCGTTTAGCCTCTGTGAGAGCAGCACGCTGACATTTTCATCTGCTGCTTACCCGAGTAGCAGGAGCGCTCCGCCAACGCCGCCGCCAGCCGCTGCCGCCAGCCGCCGCCGCTAGCCGTGGAGCTTTATAACGGGACGGATCCATATAAAAAAAGAGGGTGGAGCGATAACTATGAAGAGCTGGCATTGCACCATTTATTTTATGTCAAGTCACACTGGAGAGCTGAAGCCGAGTCTAACAACCTGAAGGACCGTTTACAAATATTTCCCTTTGTGGAAAACTCGATTACGTGCCCACGTATTAAGGCTTAAAATTAAGACCCTGAATTACACCTGATGTCTGCCATTGCTATGACAACAAGTGAAAGCTACCGCTAGCATCTTAGCCCAACCTCCCCGATCAATAAACACCCATAAGATGACAGTTTGTCCTCATATGAATAAAAGCAACAATAAGCATCAACATCATCACCCTAAGGACCTTAACGAGGTGATGTCACACGTTGGGATGATTCATTACAAACATAAACGTACATTCATGGGAAGTTAGCTAGCATAGCCGGTTGTTAGCATCGTCATTTACTGTACAAAACACATAATGTTACTAATTTGACAAAGCAGGATAATTTAAACAGAGCAATATAGAATATAATACAGACAGGCATCAAACACAGCAAGTCAGTTGTTTTTTTTCTTGTAAATATATGACTTTATAAACAAGAACATTTGCAACATTTTTTCGAATAATTATTGGCTTCTAAGTCTACGAGGGAACGTCTGCGTTTCCCCAAACAATCTTGGTTGATTGACAGAAAATAAATACTAATGAAAAGATATTTATTCCGGCAACTTTCTTCCTGACAACTGAGAAAAATCTCAGTTGCAACTTCTTTTTTTTTCTTCTAATATGCCGTCGTAGATGCTTGATATGTGATCCGGGAGAAAAAACGTTTTTCCTGCATTTCGTCTTGTTTTTGTGAAATTAAGAAGACATTTAAATAGTGGGGCTGATTGTTCAAATCACAGAGATGTTTGCTTTTTAACCGACTGACCGTGAAGAAGAACTACGTCGCTGTTAGTTTTGCAGATTATTATCCCAACATTGTTAACTTCCAGCAGTTCATTCAACACATGGAGAACTTCCTAACCGCCAGCTTCTTCTCCACTAAGTGCCGACTCCGTCACATCAGAGGATGTCGCTGGCTTCATGTCAGGAATGATAACAAGCTCTCTGGTTTCCTCCGAGCAGAGCCGTTTGTTTGAATGCTTCAGAGGAACCGCAGAAAGACCGTTTAACATCCTCGTTATGGGGGGGGGGATGAGGAAGAGGAGGCTGTGATGTGGGAAAAGAAAGAGGTGAGCGTGAAGAAGTTGCAGAGCGGTGATTTTGCGGTGAGCGTACCGGGGGTCACGTCTGTATTTATTCCTTGTGCTTCGTTAAGAGAACACCAATTAGCTTTGAGGATGTGACATCACTAAGTCTGACCTGCAGAACCACCTACGGGGGCCTGTGACCCGGCGTGACATCACTAAAGGGGTGCGGCCAGCTTATTGACCTTCAGCGTGGGGATGTGTCCGACATGATTTCTTCTCTTTTTTCCCCTTGTTGTGAAATGGATCTCAGTCAAAACACTGTTGTATTTTCTTTAAGCGCATGTAAACAGTTTTAATTCATATTACTGTTTATTAAAGATAAAGAAAACGACTACAATATCATAACATTGTAATGTTCGGCTCGGATCAATAATATGTCATTAAAAGGAAAGGATTAGGTTGGAGAAATGAAAGTATTAGAGCCTGAGCCGCTGGAGGGGGGGGTTCCACTTTAACACACCATGGATAAACTTGGTGTGCACACACACACACACACACACACACACACACAGGCACTAATTCAGCCCTTACGAATCCCAGCATGAATATCTCGACTATTATGCGAAAGAAATCCCATTTTTCCAAAAATACCAAGCGCTGATGTTTTTCTAAAAGGAACACCTGCAGACACACACGGAATATGAAAAAAAGATCAAAGGCAAACTGGTGTAGAAAGTCTTATTTGTTGCCTTCATTAAATGCGGCGATGCTCCAAACAAGAGAGGACGCCGCCGCGGTGAAATGTCAGCCTTCCAAGATGGTTAATTGGAGCCGAGGCCCTCCAATCAGGGAGCCAAGCGGAGCGTCCACCGAGGTGAGTGGTAATGAGCTGTGTGTGTGTGTGTGTGTGTGTGTGTGTGTGTGTCTGCTGATTGAAATTACACTGCGGTGTCTGACCAGGACCGTAAACATAGTCATTACTCCTTAATAAGTGCAGCATCCTCGCTTTCTCTCTGTGTGTGTGTGTGTGTGTGTGTGTGTGTGGGAAGCGTGTTCATATTACCATTTTCCACATAAACATACACAAGTTGTATTGTTTCCATCAGCACACAAGTGGCCAATTTAAGGGATTCTCCTCAAATAAAACAGTCCAACATTAATAACTGCTTTTATTGTTACAGTCACCATTAAAACCAGATCCCAGATCTGGGAAAAACTAGACCAAATTAAGACAGAACTAAAAGTGACCACTAGGGGGGTGGACAAAGAAAATAGATGAATGTAAAATTTGTGATTTTTATTTTCTAAGATCCTAAATTAATTCATATTTTCCAAAAAATCTTGTTATATATAAAGTTTTATACTAAAGGTTTGTGCAAGTGAATGAATTCATGCCTTTGTGTATTTACATTTTTGTTATCAGTTGAACTTTTTTTAAATAAATGTATTATATAATAAATAAAATTAAAAAAAAATACCGCCTTAATGATCTCCCCGAGGCCCGGAGTCGATCCCGAAGCATGTCCTCATTAAAAAATCAATTTTGAACTGTGAATTCGGTTGTTCTTGAGTTCCTCTTTGTTTGAGCATTTCTGTTTATTAGCTATAAATAAGAGAACGTTCTAGTCTAGACTTCCTTACAGACGAGCTGCTTTTACATCATTTCATCACTCAAAAGCACAACAATCCCGTTCCAGTGATTCTGCCGGTGAATTCCTCTTTTGTATTTGTTTAGAATAGAATACACTCATGCAAACGCCGCTCCGTCCAGAGAGGGAAGCCCTGCTACCAAATATGATCAAACACCCAGCATGCAACAGGGCCGGGAGGCAGAAGACCACACGCTGAAATTAAACACAAACGGCAATAAACACCTGGACGGGAAACAGCTGGACTGCTGCGTGAACGTGAGTCAGCCCTCCGGTGGTTACAGCTATCATTACATATACGCTGATGGAGCAGCAAAGGGTGGAGCTACACGGGGAAGACGCCATTACTATATATATATATATATATATATATATATATATATATATATATATTTGTGCTGAAGGGGAGCCTGCCATGCATCTTAATACCCGGCCTTGTGAAGCAATATGCTAATGGAGGCAGAAAACCCACAGGGGCTGATTTTGGCTTCGTCTCAAGTAGAAGAATGAATTCTCATTTGGATTTTAAAGCAAGAAATTCAGAGAGAGCAATTAATTAGCTTTTTTTTGTGTGTGACTGCTCGGTGTTTGTGTGACGGATCAACAACAGAACACGGAGGGGAGGAGCCAGGCGTTCTCAGCACTAATTGGCCACAGAGTCCGTTTGATTTAAGGACAGATGACACTGCGATGCATCTCTGAGGCTAGACAGGTGAATATGATGATTTATGAATGGTGCCATTGTCAATGCATGTTAAATAATACACATCATCATGCAATGGGACGTTTGGTTGACACTATTGCATTGACTCAATCCGTACTCATAATAATATTAACAATAATAATAAATAAATCCCTGGAAATCGGCTTGTGTGGAGGTTTCCACTGCAGACGGAGCAGGTTTTACCACGATAACAACATCTCACCTGTGATGAAGGTGAACAGTGTGTTACAAATACAATATATTATTACTATTATTATTATCATTGTTCATTAATAATCCGGATTAAATCACGTTGCCCAAAAGGATAAAATTATGGTTTAAAATGAAGACCGACCCCACTCAGTCTTTTTAGCGTCAGTTTAGTATTTTAATCTAAAACTAAACTTTGAACTCCTGTTTCAAACGTGATCTCGTGAGAACTTTAAACCGACACTTGAGGTTTAACTTTTTAAAAAATGTTTTAAAAGTTACTGGAAGAAAGTTTTATGATGCTGCAGCAGAATCTCTCTCTAGATAAACAGGTTCAACAGGAACTCTCTGTTATTCCTCTCTGTCCCGACACATAAATAAACGCACACATGGATTTATTTCTCTTTATTTGGGTTTAACTGTATTAAACTTGAATTTACTGAGATGAGTGTTTCATTGAGAGAGCTCTTATTTTAAACCTTCTTATCAGAACTCCTCTCAGAGGAAATGAAGGTTCGATCAGGCCGTGATGTGTTGGGGGGTCAGCCGGTCCCTCCGGTCTCCCAGTCTCACCTCACAACATCTGCTGGTCGTTAGGAAGCGTTCTCTCCAGAGTCCTGAACTCAGCAGCTGTGTGTTTCGCCTTCTTCTCGGCGGCCTAGGACCGACGCCGACGTGTCACCGCCATCTGCCGCAGCCGGCCGGCTCGCTGCCGGCTGCTAGTCTCACATCTCATCTGCTGTTTCACTGATCCGGGAATGTTTCAGTCTACTTTCACTGAAATCTCAGAAACTCTCTGTTTGTCACGGCTGTTAGAAAAACAAAATAATATCCACCTTCTCTTATCAGGTGTTTCCTCATAGAGAACTCTGTTGGCGGCACAATGACGCTGCTGTTTCACTGAGATATTAGGACTATTAGCGGTGACATCACAGGACGCATCACGACACCCCGCAATCATAATCAGCTGGAAGCTGTGATTTATGGTATTTATGTTGTTACTTATTTGTCATTTAGCAAATTTGAAAAGTACAGAAGTCGATTTCACAATTTCACAAGATTCTTTGTCTCTAATTAACAGCGTGGATGGAGGCCAGGGGCTGAGGACAGGGGGCCAGGGGCTGAGGGCCAGGGGCTGAGGACAGGGGCTGAGGACAGGGGCCAGGGGCTGAGGGCCAGGGGCTGAGGACAGGGGGCCAGGGGCTGAGGACAGGGGGCCAGGGGCCGAGGGCCAAGGGCTGAGGACAGGGGGCCAGGGGCTGAGGGCCAGGGGCTGAGGACAGGGGCTGAGGACAGGGGGCCAGGTGCTGAGGGCCGGGGCTGAGGACAGGGGGCCAGGGGCCGAGGGCAAGGGGCTGAGGACAGGGGGCCAGGGGCCGAGGGCAAGGGGCTGAGGACAGGGAGCCAGGGGCTGAGGACAGGGGGCCAGGGGCCAAGGGCCAGGGAGCCAGGGGCTGAGGACAGGGGGCCAGGGGCCGAGGGCAGGGGGCTGAGGACAGGGGCTGAGGACAGGGGCTGAGGACAAGGGGCCAGGGGCCGAGGGCAGGGGGCTGAGGACAGGGGGCCAGGGGCTGAGGACAGGGGGCTAGGGGCCGAGGGTAGGGGGCTGAGGACAGGGGGCCAGGGGCTGAGGACAGGGGGCCAGGGACCGAGGGCAGGGGGCTGAGGACAGGGGGCCAGATGCTGACGACAGGGGGCTGAGGACAGGGGCTGAGGACAGGGGTCCAGGGGCTGAGGACAGGGGGCTGAGGACAGGGGGCCAGGGGCCGAGGGCAGGGGGCTGAGGACAGGGGCTGAGGACAGGGAGCCAGGGGCTGAGGACAGGGGGCCAGGGGCTGAGGGCCAGGGGCTGAGGAGCGAGGGCAGGGGGCCAGGGGCTGAGGACAGGGGGCCAGGGGCTGAGGGCCGAGGACAGGGGGCCAGGGGCTGAAAAAAGCATGGGTAAACTCCTGGTTGTCTCCAAACCACCCTGTCGTTGTCGTGCTTCACACACTGGTGATGACGGTCTTTGACAAGCGTACTGATTGGTGGAGAAGGCTCTCTGTTGTTGCATGGACTCAGCTCTTCCTGCAGGTTAAGGGAACACGACCGGCCTCTTCATAGCAGAGGCAGAGCTAAATATAGGATGAGAGACTGAATGCGATGCATAAAAGGTGAAGCGAGGAGAAGAGGGCGAGCGGGAGAGAACCACAGCGAGGGGGCGGAGCGGCGGCGTTTTATTGGGCCGTCCCTGCTGATGCTGCTGAGAACAAATTAAAAGGAAGCGGGAGAGTACCTGCTGCTGTCGGATGCTGGTGATGGAGAGTCCCCCGGCTGTGTTTGCAGATCGGTGCTCGTGAACATGCTCGGCTGCTAACGTCGGCCTGCTCGGCTTCGTGTCTCTGTTTGTTTTACACTTCAACACAAGCTTCCATGGGAGAATAGAGAGGAGGAAGTGTTTCTCCAGCAGCGTGGAGGAACATTCTCCTTTTACAACATATTTACTTCCCAGATAAGACGCCGCCAACGCTGCTGCTGCAGAACTCAACCGGCTGTCACCGGATTTCACTATTATCATTATTATATAGGAAGTCGCCTGGCGTTTTCTCATCAGCCTTGCTAGAGATTGCACCATATGCCTGAAGGGGCTGATTGCAAGAGCACTTAGTCATCAAGTATAGAGTGCTCTTCATGTCGTTAACCTCTGGATATTAGAAACACAGCTGATTGATCGTCCAACGGGGATCTAGATGCACTATATTCAAAAATAACTTCATCCAATAAGACCGGCTCAAATGAAACCCTGATTATTTTTAATTTGACGCTCAACCCCATTCCTTTGCGATAATTCATTTACGTTTATTCTTTTGTGTGAAACGCTTGGGTTGATATTTTTTCCTCAAACAACATTGTACTCGAAAACCGATCGTCTTATCGCGGAACGCAGCCGATCATCCTCCGCTCGAATCAATTACACACGAAGACTCGGGCAAATTTACACAGCGAGGCGTTCGCTCTGATGACGGAGACAAACTATTTACCTCCGTCATGTTTACTTGTTCTGTTTATCTTCCAAAATACATTGCCTGTGTGTGTGTGAGTGTGTGTGTGTGTGTGTGTGTGTGTGCCCTGCCCATTACAAAAGGCATTTACCACACTGTAAACAGTAGAATGCTCCGTCCCCCCTTTTTCAAAATGCATGAATGTCTTTAATTCGAGTGAAGAGACGGTGAACCGCTGAAAGCTTTAATTTCAGTTTCTCTCTCTCTCCTATCTTCACACACTCGTTATTCCCCGGGGGTTCAGAGAGAGAGAGAGAGAGAGAGAGAGGGAGAGAGAGAGACATCTGGGTGTTTCCAGGACCTCACACACCAAGAAAAGGCTAACAAACGCCAGCTACGGAGCATAAAGGGCTAAGAAATGCTTACATTTGTATAAATTAGCATGCAGCATGAAAGGCAAGGTCAAAAAAAAAGAAAAAAGATGCCGGGACGTTGGGTGACTGAAACTTCAAGGTGGGGACATTTTCGGTGGTATGTGTGAATTTAAATCAGATTTTTTTCACACATTCTGACGGCTATGTGGCTGCAAAAAAGTGCCCCATTCTTTTTCCTGTAAAAGCCCTCCACCTGCCAAATAATGTGTCACATTATTTCTGCTGCTACATGAATACATGAGCAGCTCTTAGACACGTCGTTTTAAGCAGAGTCTACATCATTAACGGCGTCTGGGGCTTTTGCACTGCGATACCGAGTCATCAATCATAGTCAGGTCCGGGTTCTTATCTTCCCGTCTCCCATCAGCTCAGCCGAGAGGAACCAAGACCACCTCGCAGACCTTTCAATCACACACCTCTTCGTCGACACGCCTCTTTGAATTAAACCTCGGCCGTAATTTCAGAGCCAGTTTGACCGTCTCATTTGACAGATACAGTCGACGGCGGCTCCTTGGATATTAAAATACCCCCCGAGGTGATAAACAACAAACAGACCCCCACAGTGCTGGATCTCTTCAAAACAGATGTTTGGAAACAAGGAAACGTCACAGAGCAGAGAGCGGAGATAAACAACGCCAATAAAAAATGGCCTGTATATGAGTTTGGCATCAGATTAGAGACGATAGAGTCACATGTCTGTGTGTAAGGGACGTGTCTACTTGCTGGCAGGGTGCTGCCTTGGGGGGGAACTGGATGACTCTCATTACATTTGATATCCACTTTCATGTTTATGTGGTGAATGTGAAACTAGCAGCCAGCAGCTAGATAGCTTAGCTTAGCATAGACTGGAAAATGGGGGTTAAGAGCTAGCTTGGATCTACAATGACATCTGGCCAAGAAATAGACAGAGACGTGGATTAAAACAAGCAAGATGTGCCTTAAACTGAAATTATCTCTGGTTGTATAGAAGTCTATGAGAAAATGGTCCTACTTCTCTCTTGATGTATTATCTCAGTAAACATTGTAAACATGAGTTTATGGTCTCAATCTCTAGTTTCAAGTCTTCTTCAATCCAGCATGATGTTCATTTAGTACATTATGGTCCATTTAGAGTCCAACAGACCAGAAAACAGGGGACGCTTTAGGGGGCGGGGCTTACCTGCTGATTGACAGGTCTCTACCAATAAGTCTGGGCGTGGTTCATGATTTTCGTTTTATAACTTCAACCATGTCACAGTATGTTTTTACTTCATGAAAGTTAATTATATGATTTTCGGTCCGCTGAAAAATGATTGTCTTGATTGTGACTTAGCTCATGTCTCAAAAAAAGGACTCAACATAGTCCAGAGAGTCCAGTGTAAAGGATGAACATTCTAATCAGCGAGTTTAAATGTGCCGACAGTGGATTTTCTTACTCTTGCATGGTTTTCCCGTTTCGAGTGAAAGTGAATAAAAAGGTTTCCCAACATTTAAACCAGTGAGACCTCGACAAACACACCGACGTACAAGCTCTACCACTGACCTGGCAGAAAGTAGTGCCGAGCAGCAGAGCAGCAGAGTCAGCGTGTCACTTCATCCTGCCAAAGCGCCGTTAACACCGGATCATGTTTGATTTCTGTCAACATCAGGAACAGCTCGCTCCCTTTAGCGCCGCTTGCTAATGGCGTCCCCCACTCGACCCTGACACACAGTTTAGAAACCTACAGTCATAACAAGTTACGATCACTTCATCTGTGGACAGAAGCATACGGGGAAAATCTCTTGTTATGAACAGTAACGACAGGCGAGGCCTCGAACCGGAGAGGATGGGAGCCTCGGAAAGGGCAATAATATGCACATGGTGGTTTTTATTTGCCCTCGCCGTTCGGGTCAGCTGGTCGGAGGTTTTGAGGAGTTTGATTTGGCTCCACATAAACCCGTCGCCTCCAGCGGGGGCAGCTGTTCGGCACGGCCGCTTTCACATCTCCGCAAGGTCGTGTGGGAATTGAACGGTACAAAAAATTGGACTTTCGATGCTAAATTTCAGCACGGCAAGACGTGAAGGAGGCTCGATGGACGAAGACGCTTTTAATGGGAACCCGTTCGTACGACGGCGTATCAGGGCCACAGAAAACCAGAGCCGAGAGATGTTTTCATTTGTTGTCATAGCAACAGCAAACATCCAGTCTTAGCGGCAACTTGTTTCTATCGGCTACGACAAGTGAAAGCTACCGCTAGCATCTTAGCCCAACCTCCCCGATCAATAAACACCCATAAGATGACAGTTTGTCCTCATATAAATAAAACCAACAATAAGCATCAACAGCAAGTACCTTAACGAGGTGTTGTCACATGTTGGGATGGATTAATTAGAAACATAAATATACATTCATGGGAAGTAAGCTAGCATACATTCCGGTTGTTAGCATTGTAATAAACTAGCAAATTTGCCACTTTTTTTCTCTGAATATTGCCGCCCTTTTTTTTCTCTTTCCTACCCTAGCGTTTGTGATGTAATGATGTAATGATGTGATGATGTAATGATGTAATGACGCTGCAGACGGGAGCATCGAGGTCACTGTGACCTCGTGTTTGTTCCACCAGTCATCATCGTGGATTTGTCCCTCGTCTGAGGGAGAGCCGAGGCCGTTGGAGACAAAGCTACGTAATGACTCCCCGACGTCGCCCGGCTCACTGAAGTAAACTTGGATGCTCGCTCCCGCTGGGGAAGTGGTCGGCTTCTGGAGAAGGAAGCGTAAAATCTGCCTAAGGTGAGGTATTGATTTTTAAAAAGGCTGCAGCTGGTGGTTTCCTGGTGGTGCAGAAACCCCTCCTCTCTACATTATACACACACACACACACACACACACACACACACACTTAATGGAATGCAGTTAGTTAGTTAGTTAGTTAGTTAGTTAGTTAGTTAGTTAGTTAGTTGCACAGTTATTAGATGTTATGTAGTTGGGGTTACGGCTGCAACCCCCACCCGCAGGGGGGGCACCTCGGGGGGTGGGGGTGGGGAGGCGGGGACCGTCAGGTGGGCCGGTGCACAAGCGGACAAGCGGTCAAACTGCATGCCTATCGTTTTTATGATGAAATATCACCATATTCTGCTGACATGGTGTATGTCCAGGGTCTCCCCCCCCTCCCTCTCTCTCATAGAACACACAGGATCAGACAGTGATCATGTGACCACCACGTCATCACAACCGTGTGTAACAGCGTTTCGTCCACATCCTTCAGAGTCTGAACGGCAAGCTTCTTGCCGCTCCCACTAAGAAGAGGACGTGGCGTTATGGCGGCGTGCGAGCACGTAACACTAATATCCTGTTGTGACTTTACTCTGCTGCAGGATATCAGTTTCCCTCGCCGGCCCTTTGAAGGCGGCCATTATTGCTGTTTTGATGTTTTTGTCCACTTTTTTAGTTTGAAAACCGTAAAAAGAAGTTAGAGCGAGAACGCCTCGCCGCTCCAGTGCGATGATGAAACACACTTCACTCACATCAAAAGCATCGCAGCATTTTAACGTCGGGGTTGATCTGAAAGAAGGCCGTCTTCAGACCTCGCCGTCTTCAGACTGTCGTCAGACCGTCTTCAGACCTCGACTTCTTCAGACTGTCTTCAGAGCTCGCCATCTTCAGACTTCACCGTCGACCTGAAGCATTTAGAGAGAAAATAATGAGGTCATACGCAGCCTGACGTCAGCGAAGTCAACCAACCAGAGGCTGCTGTTCTGCCCATCTTTCTCTCCCCGTCTTACTCTCCCTGTCTTACTCTCCCCGTCTTGCTCTCGTCGTCTTACTCTCCCCGTCTTTCTCTCCCTGTCTCTCTCTCCCCGTCTTGCTCTCCCACACAGATATGGATCAGGTCCCGGGTTCCTGGGTCATGTTTTGGTCATTATACACTGGGAACCTCAACACCCAGACCCCTTTTAGAGTCCCATTTCTGAGAGTTTACACTCTCTCTCTCTCTCTCTCTCTCTCTCACACACACACACACACACACTTGTATCCTGGCGGAGGCAGATAGGATGAGGGCAGAGGATGGATGACACGTTTCCTGAGGAGCGGCAGCCAATGTTATTTGTTATAATTTCGGCTCTAATTTGAAGTATTTTCAAACCTTCCCAGAGATTAATACGCGCCGCCTGAAGGAGCATCCATCTTGGCCCGAGCCCCGGCTGCCGGCCTCAACTGTGCCGGTGTCACATGATCAATGATTTGCCCCGGCCTGCCGACGGCTCCTCGGGGTCACATGGGCCTCTGTCAGGCTTGGTTAATTCTTGCTCTCTCAGCTCCACAGCTATTAGCATATGAATGACCTCGTTCATACTCTACAGCCATGCATGGGGAGTTATCAAGAAGTGGTCCTTTTTTTTGGGGGGGGGGGGGGGGGATCTGAAAAGACTAAGAGGAGGAAGGAGTGGATGGGGGGGCAGGATGTTTTCACAGCTTATGATTCATCTGTATTTAAAGTAACGTAACCGTCTCCCGAGCTCATTTTCATTGGAGGGCGGCCGTCCGACAAACATGATGATTATATCCAACGCCTCAAACACATTATGAGCCCCATCATGGAAGTCTTTTTTATGGTCTGTACAGGCAAAGCTGTCGAGATGTTCACGAGAACTGAACTGTCGGGTGAAGTTCAGGTCAGATCCCTACGACGCCCTATCATATGGAGCCACTGTATTCAGAGAAAGAAAAGTTTAAAAAGTGGCAAATTTGCAAGTTAATTACGATGCTAACAACCAACATCTATGCTAGCTAACGTCCCATGAATGTACATTTATTTCTCTAATTAATAAATCCCATCATGTGCCAACGCCTCGTTAAGGTCCTGAGGGTGACGATGTTGATGCTTTTTGTTGCTTTTATTTATATGAGGTCATGTTGGCATCTTATGGGTGTTTATTGATGCTAAGATGCTAACGGTAGCTTTCACTTGTTGTCATAGCAACGACAAACATCCGGTGTTAGCGGAACAAAGGAACTTGTTCATATCGGATATATATATTTATAAAGTGGCAAATTTGTGACTTTTTTTCTCTGAATATTGCCCCCTCTCTCCGGCTCGGTTTTTTTATTTCATTTTTTACGGTGGCCCTAAAATGCATCACCAGTCCGACAGAAAACACTTGTTTGGGTAGGGGGATGAAAGTTAAAGTGATAACCTTGTAACTTCAGGGTATTTACATCCGTGCACACAGCTGGCCTGATATGGGTGTACCCCCCCCCCCCCCCCAACAGCTGAAAATCTGAACTTTAACCTCATCACTTCATCTGAAATTCAACGTGGAGGCAAAACAAAAAGCAACAGTGTGTGTAAGTCTCTCCATGGCGGGTTCTTGCTTGGTGCCTCCGGGTCAGAATTCCCCAGACCTGGTTCCCCCCAAACACCAGATAAACAGAGGTCGTGGGGCGTCACCAGCGCGTGCCCCTCTCCCCAGTGGTAATTGATGTAAAAGGGGGCATTAAGACTCGCTTTAGAGCGAACCTCTCACTGCCTTTCCATTACGCTGCTGCCACGCAGCCTGCTCAGTATTTATTGAGACACCTTGAAAGCAATCTGGGATGGCAGGCACAGATGGCTCCTCTAATCCAGGTAAATTATATTTGAACCTTTCAGAGTAAACAGACGTGCCATTTTCCACAAGTCTGGACTCTCGGCGGCATGAAAAAGGCTGGTGAGTGAGTGTGTGTGTGTGTGTGTGTGTGTGTGTATGTGGATCACTTAAGAAACTGTAGAGACACAAACATCCACTGTGCTCCGTCAGAACTCCACAGAGTTTGTTCCACAGTTATTGATGTGAAAACGTCGGCCAGTAATTCTTCCAAAGAAAAACTCAAATCATCTTTTGTTTCGCCGTTCAGCAAAAACCCAAAGGATGAGAGTGAAATAATAAAAGTCTGCCTGAGGGCGAAATCTGAAACTCCTTCACTCGTTGATGAATAATTTTTTTATCAAATATTGTCTGTAAAGTGGGGTTTTTAGGAGGAGCTGTAAAACAAAGGTGGATCTTTATACGCTCACTGAAATACTTTTCTTAGAGATTTAAAGTGATGTAGAGTTATTATGATTTTGTGTTGGATATATAGCTCATATTCAAAATTTGGAGAATGACTATTTCACCCAGATATACATGTAAATGTTTTGTGTTAATCTAATGAAGGCGCACAACATGATAAGTATGGAAGTTGAAAAGACAGACATTGGAGTTGGATTTCCTTACATTCAAGAGCAAGAAAGGACTTCAGGTGGAACTGGACTTCAAGTGGAACCGGTGCAGAGACTCTAGGAAGGACTCTGCCAGGGATCCCTGCCGCACGGGTTTCAGATGCAGCTTGATACCTGTTTAAATAAAGATCATCCTCATTCCACCTGCCTGACTCCGAATCTACACATCCACATCATCGGGGAGTTTGTAGTAAAAGTAAAATCATCATTAATCATCATTTGTGTCTGTATTTAGGTGCAGTTTCCATGCTTTCCTTCACCTGGACCTTACGTGTGCTGACACGGAGCCAGAGACACCCTAGCTCTAATATGCCTGTACTTATAGAGCGCTGCAGAGAATCCAGAGAGCAGGACATGGTAGCTCGTTAGGCCCACACTGTGCAGCGCCGAGGCGGGGAGCGGCACAATCCATTCCAAACGGGAGCAACGGGGATGTCGGCCTGACTAACAACGGTTGTGTTTCTGCAGCTCGGAGGGACGAGGCAGGAGATGCAGCCGTGATGGACGAGAGGACTCGCCTCAGACAGGGTTTAGTCCTCCTCCTCTCCTGCACCGAGCCCTCGGGGGGGTTCACACTCTGCTCTGCAACAAAGACATCCTCCATCACCGGCTTGTTTGTCCCGTCTGAAGCCCCAGCATCGATGCTTCCTCCCCACCGGACGCAGCAGCCGGCTCGCCACCACATGACCTGAGCCTCTTTGAGAAGACGTGCACGCCGCCTCCGTGTTCCAAGATGGTGGTCATGTACAAATATGGATCACTGGGGATTTAATGGGAGTTATGGTGGAGTCTGATCAGATCGATGCTGAAATGAAACATCAGGCTTTTAAGGATTATCTGCTAAGGTCAAATATGATTAGAAAGAAAGTGACAGTGAACAATAATCAAAGATCAAGTAACACACAATACTTCACACATAATCACAAACGTGTCCATTCAAATGAAAATACTGCACAACTATATATATATATATATATATATATTAATGAATCTATTTCAGTGTGGTTTTAGGGTTGCTAGGTCAGACTTGTAACTGTGTTAATCTATTCTTAGTAAATGGGTCTGTGATCATTATAATTGGCTCAACTGGGATGGATGTTAATGAATTCCCTTCATAAATGATCCTTTATATACAGTATATATATATATATATATATATATATATATATATATATATATATATATATATATATATATATATATATATAGTTTGTCGTCTGTAGATGATCCTTGCAGTATTCTGTGTGTGTGTTTATGAGCTACTACAGCGTGGCGGTGCTCCGTCGCCGTAGAGAGACGAGGTTAGAGGTCACGGTAAAAGCTGGCCGTCCTGGCGTGTGTTGTGTGACTAACGGCTGCAGAGATGAGTGGTCCTGTGATGAATGGTGCCGTCACGCGCGGCTATAATCACGCCTACGCATGGCTTCCTGCATAATTGATTTTTAATCCCCTAATAGAAAGTAAATCACACTAGCAGAGCCTGCTTTAGCACTGGCCTGGAAAAGAGCGAATAATAGGAAAGAGCGGGGGATTTGGGGGAGAGCATGAGTTGGAAACGAAGCGTAAACGTGTGTGAAATAGAATTAAATATCTTTTAAAGTTGTTGCATTAGAGGAACACAAAGAACAGATTTGCTATATGTGCGGGCGTGTTGTGGTGGAGGAGCCGAGCATGATGGGACTGGATGTATGAGGATGTCAGCCCAGATGGTATTGTTTGGAAAGAGTAATGAGATATAGATTGACCCGTCAGCTGATACGGGGACGGATCGCCTCTGTCATCCAAAACAAACATGGCTGACACACACCAGGAAATGCATCCCTGCTCGGGGTTTCCACAGGGAGCTGTTTGGGTCGGGGGGAGATCTGTGGGGGAAAAAAGGTATTTGCAGGTGTCACAACGGCGTACAAAAGAAGTGGCAGATTTGCAAATGTATTATTTATATGCTGGCTAACTTCCCATGCATGTAGGCATTTTTTCTAATAAATACATCACAGCATGTGACAACGCCTCGTTATATTCATATTTATATTCTCGGGGGCAATATCCAGAGAAAAAATTTGTAACTTTATAAATATATATAGCAGATATAAACAAGTTATTTGGTTCCGCTAACACCGGATGTGTGAAAGACAAGCGGAAGCTACCGCTAGCATCTTAGCCCAACCACCCATGTCCTCATATAAATAAAAGCAACAATAAGCATCAACATCATCACCCTAAGGGCCTTAACGAGGCGTTGTCACATGTTGGGATGATTCATTACAAACATACATGTACATTCATGGGAAGTTAACTAGCATTGATGCCAATTGTTAGCATCGTAATAAACTTGCAAATTTGCAACTTTTGCAGAATACTGCCCCCCTCTCTCGGCTCCTTTTTTTTTTCTGAGGTGGCCCTGATACGCCGTCGTACACATGAGCATCTCTGATCCAACGTATATGTTTTCTAATGTTTACATGATGTGTGAAAGAGAGAGAGAGAGAGAGAGAGAGAGAGAGAGAGAGAGGATGGAGCTTGCTGTGGAGATGAGCTGGTATTTTTAATGCGGCGCTCACTCGGTGATGCAACTTCTTCCATACGAGACAAACACACTCGTCCGCTGCATCACTGGCCGACTGCTCGTTCTGAGGAGAGACGGGAGGAGGACGGGCAACGAAAAAGCACCGCTCTGATGACGGCCAGCAGCAACGCAGACCCGCTGTCAGGGGAGGAGGATGGAGGAGACAGGAGGAGGATGGAGGAGAGGGGAGGAGGATGGAGGAGAGGGGAAGAGGATGGAGGGGAGGAGGATGGAGGAGGAGGATGGAGGAGAGGGGATGAGGATGGAGGAGAGGGGAGGAGGATGGAGGAGAGGGGAGGAGGATGGAGGATGGAGGGGAGGAGGATGGAGGGGAGAAGGATGGAGAGGAGGGGAGGAGGATGGAGGGGAGGAGGATGTAGAGGAGGGGTGGAGGATGTAGAGGAGGAGGATGGAGGGGAGGAGGATGGAGAGGAGGAGGATGGAGAGGAGGGGGATATAGAGGAGGGGAGGAGGATGGAGGAGAGGGGAGGAGGATGGAGGGGAGGAGGATGGAGAGGAGGGGAGGAGGATGGAGGGGAGGAGGATATAGAGGAGGGGAGGAGGATGGAGTAGAGGGGATGAGGATGGAGGAGAGGGGAGGAGGATGGAGAGGAGGGGAGGAGGATGGAGGGGAGGAGGATGGAGGGGAGGAGGATGGAGGAGAGGAGGATATAGAGGAGGGGAGGAGGATGGAGAGGAGGGGAGGAGGATGGAGGGGAGGAGGATATAGAGGAGGGGAGGAGGATGGAGAGGAGGGGAGGAGGATATAGAGGAGGGGAGGAGGATGGAGAGGAGGGGAGAGGATATAGAGGAGGGAGGAGGATGGAGGAGGGAGAGAGGAGGAGAGGATGGAGGAGAGGAGGATATAGAGGAGGGGAGGAGGATGGAGAGGAGGGGAGGAGGATGGAGGGGAGGAGGATATAGAGGAGGGGAGGAGGATGGAGAGGAGGGGAGGAGGATATAGAGGAGGGGAGGAGGATGGAGAGGAGGGGAGGAGGATATAGAGGAGGGGAGGAGGATGGAGAGGAGGGGAGGAGGATGGAGGGGAGGAGGATATAGAGGAGGGGAGGAGGATGGAGAGGGAACGAGAACGAACACAAGAGATAAGAATGAAACACTCCAACAGCTGTCTCCCTGACCCTCTCCCTGACTGTCTCCCAGTCTCCCTGCCTGTCTCCCTGACCGTCTCCCTGCCTGTCTCCCTGACCGATGAGATCAGGGCGACCGTGTAATTGCCTCCCAAAAAGGCGGGAATAATAAATGGTGTTATTCTTTGGCCAATGTCACGACAAAAAGGCCTGAAAACTAACGTCTATATGGAGTGAAATAAATGTCACCAATGATTCCATTTCAAAGCTTCAAATAGAGTAGAATCCATCTTTGGAAATGAGTAGAATATGTTGGGTTTTTTTTTCCCAAGCTGCAGGAAGTTACTGATTATTAGAAGTGGAATTAAAAATGCAATCTTTCCTTGCTCTTTGTTTTTATTCAGTTAGGTGTGACGCTTGTTTTTGTGTGGAAATAATTGCTGCCGATCGAGGAAGCAAACATTGCATTGTATTCCTCTCCACACACACACACACCACACACACACACACACACACACACACACACACACTTTGTGAACGGAGGTATTTCTGACCTCTGAGGCTGAGAGAAGGACGACTCCGGCTGCTTTGAAGTGATCCTGACATCCTGCATGTTGGTTCGTTGCTGCCTCACCACCGCCAACAAACCGCATATATTACACTCCTCAAATGGAAATCAGTCGAGCACAGGGTGGAGGTATTTGATTCAAGGTGTGGGGTATGTGGCAGTTAGTCTCCTGACTTTATCTACACCAATCTGACAATCGCACTTTATGGGTAAATGTTGTTATTTATGTAAAGGTAGCAGGAGATATGTAATATGATATATTAAGGCCCCGGCTGCCCACCTGAACCGGCTGGAGCCCCTCAGGGAAGAGAAGGAGGTCAGTGTATCTCCTGGTTGGTGAGTTATCGCTGAGGAAAGCGATGCACGTTCCTCTCTGGTTCTTTGAGGAGGGAACTGTCACTCTAATAGACTCTGACAACGTTTGTGGACGCTGCATTAAGAGCACCATTCCACCGGCTCGATCAAAGGCGCTCTAATTAAATGTAGATGTCATAAAGTGGCGGCGCTTACTCGGAGCAAACCCCGATGAACCGAGGGAGATTTCCATCTGTCTTGTTTGGGTTTAATCCTGATGTTGACACTCGGCGTTCAGCACCCAGATTAGAATAAATAGCCCTCTGAACCAATTTGCTTCAAATCTAGCAGCGGTGAACTGGGCTGTTTGGATCAATTTGAATGTTATTTTAATAATTCCCCTTGTGTACAGTGTGCTCTGCAAGGATACCAACGGATGCATTTACATACTCAGTAAGTTTGGAAATAAAAGTTTGTATTGGGAGGTTTGAGCGAGAACGTGAAACATATTCACTAATCCTCTCTGACTTTACGGTCTGTATTATCACAGCTAACACAGCATGCTGCCCGCAGATAAGGGCCGGGCTTGTTGGGGAGATTTCCACTTTTCTGCAGCAACCCCATTCCTTAAACCTAGTTTCCTTAATCAGGGTGAAGCTCTATTGTTATGGGGGTGGGGGTGGGGGGGGATTCTCATGACTCAATTCAGAATTAATTTTCAATTAAAAAAATTCACGATTCAAAATTTTTTATAAATAATTTAAATGTTTTGGAAAAAGTTCACAGATTTTTACAGAGTTTTACAGATTATAATAATGTAAATACACACATCCACAGGTGAATCTAAGACCAAAGATTCCATTCATTCATGCTTAGTTTGCACAAACTTTTCATATAAAAAAAAATTGGAAGTTATGAATCGATTTAGAATCTTAGAAAATAAAAATCATGATGTTTACATGAATCGGTTTATAACAGAAATCGTGTCCATGAAAACATCCTTCACCACAGACTCATTTCACTGTTTTGTTATGAAATGAAAAGGAATGGTTCATACTGTTGGATACATAGAGATTACTTTGAGAGCCGGACTGAAGCAGGAACCAATCGTACGTCAGAGTGATGAAAACATGGAGTTCAACCCGAGGACGTCCTCCATGATACTAAAGGCTCTGGTTTCCTCCTCACTCGTTCTCACACGCCTTCGCCTCCTTCACAAGCTTCCTCAATGAATGAAATATTACATAAAGGTTCCCACTGCAGAAACGCGGCTCCGTAGATTGTGTTCATATGAGCTGCTCCATCGGTGCAACAAATAAATAAATACATATGATGTTATAAATATATATATATATATGCAACACGTCACAGCAAACATGCCATAGACAGTCATGGTAAAGATGCTCCTATTAGTGTAACTGGAGGCCCACGCAACCACCTCAACATGGGGAGAAATCCAGGGCTCTGCTGAGCTGTGATTGGACAATCGTTGTTTGAGGGCGGGGTTAGAAGCTTGTCATGTGATGGTTCCTTATAAAGCCTGGTGCTCTCAGAAAAACATGCATGCATGTCAATGAGCAACACGAGAAATGTAAACCTGGTCCTGATGCTCCCAATGTGGTCCCTGTATAGGGACCAGGATCCCTGTAGAGACCCTGGATCCTGGTCCCTACAGGCATCCCGGTCCCTGTAGGAATCCCAGTCCTTAAAGGAATCCTGGTCCCTACAGGGATCCCGGTCTGTGCATGTAAACACAGAGGATCCCTTTGTGAACATCCTCCACTCTAAAGGACGGCGGTGCGAGGTAAAGCCTTGTTTTAATACCGACACATAGCCATGGCACGGAGGCCAAGCGGGTCCCTCCCACCGCCTGCTCAGGTTAGCCATGCATGCTGTGGGAACGGAACAGAATGCAATTACCTTTTTTTTTTCTTTTTTTTTAATGGAGCTGTCAAGGCAATCAAACCTGTGCCGACGGCGTCGGAGGGTGTATGAAGAGGCACTAAGCCGGCCGACGGGCCCTGGAGGCCCCTGATCCGCTTGCTTATGGGACTCGGCACGCCGGCACACCTAATGCACACACGGAGATGTATATAAAAAGAGTTGTCAGTCACACGGCTGTTGGATGACACGGACTCGTCAGCGATGGCGGTTCGGTGATGGAGAAGATGAAGGGGACTCTAATGAGATCCCGGGGAAGCAGCGAAAACAACATCTTCCACCATCAAGCCTTTCAGGTTGAGGGCGCTCGGGTCACATGATGAAATGAGAGCGGGAAGATGAGGGGCGGGGCCACAACGCGACTGATAGGAGCCGACATCATGAGGACTCAGAGCGGTCATCGCCTCTGGGCTCCATGGAACACGGAGGCCGGGACGGTATGACATCATAGTCCAGAACCTGGATCTGATGATTAGATTAAGAGTTCCTTCATAAAGTCTGTAAAAAAAAAAAAAAAAAAAAAACACGACTAACTGTATTTAAAACTAAATAAATACAGAAAATGCTAATGAGAGAGACAAAGACTGAGGACGGGTGCATGAATCCCATTTCATAAGGTTAATTATCAATAATTAAAACCACTGGTGTTTTAGCTGGTGATTAGATAAGAGGGCAGAACCTCACATAACCTTAGGCTTACAATGTTCTTGCTTCGGTGGAAAAATTAATTTCGTGCAATGATTAAATCTCAAGATGGGATCGGAAGTAATATAATTAAAGGTCGGGGCCCAGAATGTTTGATCACGTTTATTCTATTGATTGCTAAGTAAGGTTCCCCATCCAGGTCACTGAGGAGAGCATACATTCAGATTATTTTCCCTGCATGGCTTCCTGATTGATGTGAAACGCAGCGGTGACGCCGGCTCATTATTTGTGTTTTAATCGTGGAAACGTTGGAGAGATCCACGGCAGCAACGCCGGTTGACTGCTCCGCTGGAGATCGCAACAAATTGAGTAATTCGTTTTAAAAGACGGCCATAAATTGTGCATTTCTTTGCTTTCTATATTAACGAGTTAATTTTCACATCTGTGCAATTTCTACACGTGTCTCATTGGAATGATGGATCCGGCTATAACCACATGTAGTTATTAAGTGCATCCTTGTATGAATACAAGGATGAAGGAGAATCATCTGAATATTAAAGCATTTTCCAGATGTATTCAGTGCCGGTTGTTTCCCGGCGCTGACCCCTGCAATCGGGGCTTTCTTTGAGGATCCACAGAATCCCATCGCAGGACTCAAATGGGGGTCCGCCCATGGGGGACCCATATCAAAGACGTGTGCCTCCGTTCTACCCGTTCTTCCCTCCGCGCCGGGGATCAGCACATGAAGACAACGGCGTTCTGTTGCTTTCATTGAGGAACCTAAAACAGCAACAACTCTCGACTAAACGCAAAAGCTTACATTGTGTTCTTCTCTTTCATACGGCATTCTTCCCCTCCATGGAAACCAATCACCAGCTGAGGATCGGACCGTTTGTGTGAACGCCGTGATGTGAGATTTCAAAGCACCTTGAAGTGACGACGGTAGTGTGTGATGTACTTAGTGAGTAAGACACTGAGGCAAAATCTGCTTAATCCAGTTCCACTGACGCAAACGTGGATTTCACAACATTGTTGGAGGATGCACTCTTCCAATTTTACACATGAAGTTCAGTTTAATCTTCTTACTCGTTATCAAGAAGCCGCCGTGTGGGTTTGAACAGGCGGCAACCTCCAGGTCTAAAAAGGGCCGCCAACGCAGAAGTGCCTTAAACTGTCATTCCCTCTGCGGGCCACCAGGGGGCGACTCCTCTCTGGTTGTATAGTCTATGAGAAAATGGTCCTTCTTCTCTCTGCTGGCCACCAGGGGGCGCCTCCTCTCTGGTTGTATAGAAGTCTATGAGGAAATGGTCCTACATCTCTCTGCTGGCCACCAGGGGGCGCCTCCTCTCTGGTTGTATAGAAGTCTATGAGGAAATGGTCCTACATCTCTCTGCTGGCCACCAGGGGGCGACTCCTCTCTGGTTGTATAGAAGTCTATGAGGAAATGGTCCTACATCTCTCTGCTGGCCACCAGGGGGCGATTCCTCTCTGGTTGTATAGAAGTCTATGAGGAAATGGTCCTACTTCTCTCTGCTGGCCACCGGGGGGCGACTCCTCTCTGGTTGTATAGTCTATGAGGAAATGGTCCTACTTCTCTCTGCTGGCCACCAGGGGGCGACTCCTCTCTGGTTGTATAGAAGTCTATGAGGAAATGGTCCTACTTCTCTCTGCTGGCCACCGGGGGGCGACTCCTCTCTGGTTGTATAGAAGTCTATGAGGAAATGGTCCTACTTCTCTCTGCTGGCCACCAGGGGGCGACTCCTCTCTGGTTGTATAGTCTATGAGGAAATGGTCCTACTTCTCTCTGCTGGCCACCAGGGGGCGACTCCTCTCTGGTTGTATAGAAGTCTATGAGGAAATGGTCCTACTTCTCTCTGCTGGCCACCGGGGGGCGACTCCTCTCTGGTTGTATAGAAGTCTATGAGAAAATGGTCCTACTTCTCTCTGCTGGCCACCAGGGGGCGACTCCTCTCTGGTTGTATAGTCTATGAGGAAATGGTCCTTCTTCTCTCTGCTGGCCACCAGGGGGCGACTCCTCTCTGGTTGTATAGAAGTCCATGAGGAAATGGTCCTACTTCTCCCTGCTGGCCACCAGGGGGCGACTCCTCTCTGGTTGTATAGAAGTCTATGAGGAAATGGTCCTACTTCTCTCTGCTGGCCTCCAGGGGGCGACTCCACTCTGGTTGTATAGAAGTCTATGAGAAAATGGTCCTACTTCTCTCTGCTGGCCACCAGGACCTAAACCCCTTAAACAGGACCCGCATACCTAATATTCAGATCTGCATGGTGTAGTTTTGACCTGGTATTTTGTTATATGGTAAGACTCTAAATGTTAGCTCTTCTCACCTCGTTTCGTTCATTAGAACACAATGCTGGACCACAAGAAAAGATCAGACTTGTGCCACAGTGTGATGCTTGTCTACTCGTCTCTTCTCTTCCCAAACTCTTTGGCCTTACTCAGCACAAAATGTTCACTTCCTGCCAAGATGTCTTCCATAGAACTCGATGCCATGACGATGCCCTCCCTCTCTCTCTTAGTCACCTGATAACAGCTTGCAGAACTCTAAAGAACCTAAATAACCTAAAAAAAACAGCACAGACCAGCACAGACCTGCACAGACCAGCACCGCGGCTCCCAGCAGCCTTTTTTTTCCAACACAGCGAGCTGCATTGAGAGAAAGCCCCGGGATCAATCTGTAATCACTATTCAGCCTGTGGTTCAAAGACGGTAATTGGATTAAATCACGTTTCAAGTTTACTTAAGTCTGACAAGTGCAATATATAATCAGGTAAACGGCATTACGGAGAGCTGCTGAGTGGATATTCTATGTATTTATATTCATCCAGCTTTTTAATTAGAGGCAGAGAAAAAAAAGCCGTTATTTTCTCTAATTGACTCCACCTGTTTCCCATCTCGGTCCCCGTTGTTTTCTCATTATATTTACATTTGTAATATCTGATGATTCAGCAGCTTTTCCTAAGTGTCTGCCTCATGGAGACCCCCCCCCACTCTGTGACAGGTGGCACATTATCTGACAGTCACAAACCAGTGATCCCCCCTCCACCCGTGTGTTTAATGGAGAACGCCATCACCTCGGGTCTACTGCTTGACTTGCATACTGTACTTCCACACCTCCAACACTGACTGGACTCCCACGCAGAAACGTTCTGTCTCTCACGGCGTCCGGATGAACGATGACGAACACTCTGACCTCATAGACGGTGGGCGAGCGTCGCCTTTAAAACCACCTCTGCTCTGCGGAGCCTCGCCGGTCCGCTCTGATGGACTCGGCCTCGCGTTGGAACACGTGAGATGGAAATCGTCAAGGCGGACGATTCCAGCTCAGATAACACCGTCTTTCAATCCAGCGCTGCAAAAACACTCAAACCACACATTTCATCCTGTGTTGCTGATTGCTCCTGGAGTGGGGCCGGATGTGTCGGCATTGTGGTTTCTCATTCACCCTCCACGTTGGACTCGTTGAATCGCTGTTTTCTGATTGGACCGATGAGTTGTGGCCTTGACGGAGGCGAGAGAGCGACAGTATTCTTAGTTCATTCTGCATTAACGGCAACCTCCATCTGTTGCCGAGGCAGCCGGTGAGGCTGAGCAGCGTTTGAATGGAGGGGGAAAAAAAGACGGTTTCAGGTGTGATGTGGCCTCTGGTCTCCTGGATGTACAACAAGTATTCACACATTCAAGTCCTGCGTCTCCATCTGGAAAAGGTACGAGTGAACCTGAATCCTGTCTTTGCTGCCAAGAAGAAATCCAGCTTTATGTGATAATAAAGATTGTTTCATCTCAGTCGGTCTATAAAATATCAGATAAACGATGAAACATGTCAATCAGTGTTTTCCAGACCAGATGACATCATCGAGTCTTGTTCAGCCCCCAAGGACGAAAGAAACCAGAAAACATTCACAGTAAAGAAATGGATTTAATAATCATCTAAATGCTTCTTCTATCCTTTTCTATCACAAAAAGCTTGATTCTTATTTCCCCACGTCTCTGCCTCACACACAAACATTAATATACATTTCCATTATTCATCTTCCACTCCATTGTAGTGTAATTTCCTTTAAGACAATCCATCCAGCCGTCCAATCTGAGCCCTCGGCTCGCTCCTCTCCTCCCGACAGCCGTGAGTCTGATTCCCACCGGCAGCCGTGTCATTGATTCCTGCAGAACTACGGCATCAATCTGCAATATCATCTGTAACAAGACACCTCTGCTTTTACTGTTTCATATGCACACGCACGCACACACACACACACACACACACACACACACACACGTGTTTGCCTGTCATTCAAAGGAATCTGAATTGAAAGGCATGTGATGATGACGGGGGTTTCCATGCGCCTGAATTATTGATTAGAACTTTTTAGCTTTGGGTCATGTCCGCCTACCCAGAAGCCTCGCTGTTCCAAAAGCACATTTATAACACAAGAACGGGACCGTCGATCACTTCTGTTTACAAACAAATACAATTTAAAAACCCAGAAGGAGAAGAAAAAAAACATTTCTGTAACTTTCTCAAACCAACAATTCAACATTCAGTTCAAATAGATCTGAGCCGGCGTTTCTCTCCTGTGAGTCCATCGGCTTGATGTTGATGCGGTCGGACAACAGAGCAACTATAACATAGAAACTACTCTGAACATCATCGTTCAGAAAATAAAACTGCATCTCAAATCAGCTCCCAAGTCACTCAGATATATCACAATAAATATGACAAATATACAATGCAAAGAAGTACAAATACATACATATTAAAAAAGCACCATATCAAGGTGCTAGAATATACAATTATTTTAAATTAATGTTAATTTATTTGCAACTTGCCATGTTAATGTTGACACAGAATCTCTGTGAAGACAAGAAGGGAAGACAGGTAATAATTTAAATTGAGTTATCACAACCTAGCTTGTAAATTAATCTTTCCCCAGCATCGCTACAGGTTGGGGGGGGGGGGGGGGGCAGCCATGTTTCCTAGAGCTCATCATCAACACAAGAAACACCTTTAATATTGTTCTTTAGAAATGTCAGGGAGGGAAACGATCAGCCTGACAAGAGATTCTACAGGAAAGCACTGTTGCCATTTGTGCAAAGTATTGATCGGCCTGATCGATTGTCAGGGACCTCGCATTGAGGTCACCGAGTTTAATCCACGGTGGGAAGAATATGAGCGGGAACATGGAGCGGAGTGTGTTGATCCAGGCAGCGTCCGTGTGTGTGTGGAAGCCAATGATAATGATAATAATAATAATAATTCATATGACTTAAATAGTGGGTTTTTCATGCAGAGAGTGGAGAGGAGGAGGGGAACTGGGGACGACTCAGAGAAATAAGTGTCGCAGATTTGCGAGTTCATAAAGTCGCAAATTTGCAAGTTTATTTGTCTAATTAATACATCCCATCATGTACCAACGCCTCGTTAAGGTCCTTAGGGTGAAGATGTGGATGCTTATTGTTGCTTTTATTTATATGAGGACAAACTGTCATCTTATGGGTGTTTTTATTTATGTCGCAAAATGTATTTATTTATTATTATTCATTTCTGTCGCGGCCAAAATCAAGTGCCTTCAAAGAAGCTGTAATGACTGTGAGAGACCGAGGATTTAAAGAGGAAACTTGTTGAGCATGCAGGCCGCCGGCCGGCGAGATCACAGGACGATACAAAGGTAGATCAGTGAGTGATAGATGGGGGGGATTGGTGGAGCAGATCCACTCGCAGATTATTTATTGATTAGGTATCAGAGACCCGCGGCGAGGCAGTAGGTGTCTTAAAAGTGACCTCAGCGTGGACGCTGAATATATTCTGTTCAGACAGAAGTCTGGGGTTTTTCTCTCGAGTATGGAAAAGGGATTTCATAAAAGCAAAAAACACAGAACGGCACTCGGAGTTGGAAGTAGACGGGAGACACGATGAATCTGAAGTTAAACCCAGTGAGGATTGGCTGGACGGCTGAAGGCTCGGCGGTCAACGTGACTACGTGAGGCCGGTGGAGGGGCTGGAGCCTCATCACTTACTGCTGCTAATAAATGGATTTACGTTTACTGACTGATAGATATTCTCCGTCCATCCTTCCCTCCTCTCCTCGGAGCACAGAGCAGATAATGACCCTCCTCCTCCTCCTCCTCTGCATCCATAAAGAGTGACCTCCTTCCATCACCAGCCAGCCACACACACACACACACACACATGAATCTGCTCCAGTGTAGAAACACACACACACACCCGGCGAAGAAGAAATATATGCTGTTATTATCAAATGACTGTCCTCAGCATTAATGAATGATGAAGATTTGCATGGCCCCCCGATGTGAACACAGAGTTTCGACACCATCTGCTATTTGTTCGCGTCCCTGTTAGCAGGCCTGCGCTGCTTTGAAGAGCTCCTTTTTTTAAAAGGCATTCAAATATCATGCTAAGTAGCTGTCACTGCCGGCGGAATACAAATGTGCAGCACAAGAGGAGAAACTCTGAGAGTGAGTCGCTGCAGGGGTTCATCGGGCGAATCCCCCCGAGGGTTCAGACTCACGGGGTCGAGGACCCTGCTGACCCCCGGAGCCACGCATGCATGCATTATGAATTATGTTTGGATGAGTTCTGGTTCAATAAAAACACTAATAGTTGGAAGATATTATCTGAAATATGAATCCTGTTCTGATTTTATTCTATGCTCAAATAATAAATAAATGAAACTACAGAAACTTGCGCTGCTTGTTGTATTTTTATGGTTCTTTATTTAGACACACACTGTAAACCCCAACAGTACTAATAACTTAAAGGACTGAGGGCACAATAATCAAAATCTGTTTAATAGTTGAAAGAACTTATAACTAATCAGTGATGTGAACGATTAATCTAGTTTTAATTCTGTGGCCCAGCACTTATGAGTAAAGTGTTCCCCATCAATGATCGCTTTTGAGTAAACGCTACGTACACGACGTTGTGAATCTGCTGCCCTGACCGATGGAAATTTTTTTGTCCAAGATGGCTGTCGTGTGCGAGAGTCCGCGTCTCATCTTCGTTCATGGATTAACTTGTAAGTAAACCAAACAAACTTGTCAAATCTGATTTGCTTGTTATAACGTTGCATGGGTATCACAAATAATAAAGTGTTTGATCGTTAGACTGCGATGTTTTTACATTTAGGGTACCGAGCAATGGCCGCTGTGATTCGCGCTCATTTTTGAATTGCGGCGGCTGTGCCTGTTTAACGATGACTAATGATGTTAGCTAGTAACTCTTTTCAGTTAGCAGCCGTAGCGTTTCTTTGTGTGGCGCTGATATTTATGTGAAACTGTATATGACCTACAGTCACTTATATCATCTGAGAACAACTTTATTGGTAAGTTATATTAACACTTGAGATTCTGGGTTAATAAATTGTAAAGCTGTTGTTGAGTAGCCTACATAATTTAACTGGTTTCTTATTGCTTATTGTATCTGTTTCCACAGGATCAAGTTGAGAATATTGACCAGCACTGACCTTTTTCTTTGGTAAGCCAAATTATTTAAACTCACTTGTAGGAGAATTCATTTAGTTTGAAAGTAAGCACTTCAAATGATGGAGTGGAAGTGCAAGTTGGGTGCTGTGTCCTCAGACACCCAGACACAGTTATTTAAGCACTACATAGCCATTATTCAAGAGTTAGTCCTTTGCCATTAATGCACTGAAAATTCATTTATCGCGGTTTCACAAAGACAGATTTTACATGTCCCTTGTGTGACTTCAGACCGCCCTTCTCAGAGGCAGCACTGTCACACTGATGACTTTTGCCCTGCGTCACCAAGAGATCGTTCAGGGGGATCAAATGGTAAAGGAGTTCCTACAGAAATGGCCGGCTCTTCAGATGGAATCACAGTTAAAACAGGCTCACTCTTTCTCATTTCTACCAATCTTTACACATCTTTCTCAGTCTGCCCTCTCTAAACATGTTTCATCCCAATTCATTTGTCCTATTGTGTTTTTTTATTTTGTTTTGTAGGTTTGTGCAGAGTTCCACCGCATCACAAACGTCAATCTACGGAACCAGTTTTATGCTGAGCTTGACCGGCACACACCACACACTGTTGGCCATATACAGACAGAAGGCAGAACACACCGGCAAGATAGCAGAGGCGCTGCATGACATCCTACATATTTATGACCTCCAGGTGAGTTAAAGTTGAACTTGGTCCAAATCAAGCTATACGGACAACAGTGACATCATGAACAAAGCTCATCATGTTCAATTTGTTTGTCCTTTCAGCAAGAACAAGATGTCAACATGAGACGCACTGCAGCCCTACGTGCCCTCCCGGTATACCTGCGTGAGGAGGTATACTTTTCATAATGAAGTAAAACATCTGAACACATTAGTTAGATGTTTAATATTTGGAAAACTACGTTTGAATTACATCCGTGTTTGGATCTACTGTATATATCTCTAGGTGACCTTTGACCTTGGCATCAAGTAAACAAGGTGATTTGTAGACTTTGTGTTTTCGGGGGACGATGAAGCCTGATGGAGCGGCAGGCCAACCGTGACGTTGGTAATTGGGACTAGCTGCCGTTGTCACGGTGATTTATGAGATAATTAATGAACAATTAGGTGACATATTACGGCAGTCTTCTTTGTTTTGCTCAGAATGTTGTTTAAAAACAAGTTTTGATTCACTTCCCATGTTCAAAGCATACCTGAGTCACAAAGCTATTGAATAAACTCTTGGTTAGGCGAAACAGCAAATATAAACGTGATTTCATTGTGTTGCGTGTTCCTAATGCACTGAGAGCTTTTGTGACGGTCTATTTGAATATATTTTCATTTCAATGACATTGGTGATATTCTTCTATGAATACCGAAAATGTGGATTGTTTGGAGTTAATTGAAACAGAAATTAACCTCTGCCCTCGGAGTTCATCTACTATGGCACCTTCAAAGCCCAACAGAAGCTCTTTGTGTCTTTGAACCTGAGGAGGCTCCGCTGTGTACCGCCTCGCCGCGCCTTCTCAGACCTGACAGAACCAGCGGGGGGGATAATCAATACGCTTTCCCACCACTTACATGAACCCGGAGTATACCTCAGAACCTGCAGGCTTCATTCTCTCTCACAACTTAGCAGAGGGGACTCATTAGACTCATAAACCTGAGTTAATTACTTGCAGCAACACCGCTATACAACACCAGCATGTTCCTAACTCATCAGCTCAGGTGTGTTCACCCATCCATCTCCAAAACTAACGAATCAAATGGACTTCGGATGTTTCCGAAGCAAAGGCCGTTTCCTTGAGGAGTTTTACCTTAAATATTCTGTTATTTCAGAATATTTTGGGTTTAGAGTTCCAATTAGTGTCTAAATACGACGGCGTATCAGAGCCACTGTAGAGAGGGGGCAATATTCAGTGAAAAGAAGTCGCAAATTTGCCACTTTATAAGTATATATAGCCTATATAAACAAGTTACTTGGTTCCGCTTAGAGTGGATGTTTGCCGTTGCTATGACAACAAGTGAAAGCTAGCGCTAGCATCTCAGCCCAACTGCCCCGATCAATTAACACCCATAAGATGACAGTTTGTCCTCATATGAATAAAAGCAACAATAAGGATCAACATCATCACCCTAAGGACGAGGCGTTGTCACACGTTGTCATGTGTTAATTAGAAACATACATGTACATTCATGGGACGTTAGCTAGCATAGATGCTGGTTGTTAGCATTGTAATAAACTATTATTTTTCTCTGAATATTGCCCCTCTCTCGGCTTGGTTTGTTTTTTTGTTGGTTTTCCCTGCAGTGGCCCTAATAAGCCGTCATATCTAAATCCCACGCTGGTAGAAAGCTGGATGAGGGAAATAGAAGATAATTGTGAGATCAGCGTTTATCCTTCTTCCTGGTTTCCGGCCGTGACAATGAGAAAGGTTGATATCTGTGGAGTAGAACAGACTGAACGGCGTTCCACTCGGGGAGAAATAGATCTTTTCCTTCACGGCGGAGCTGAAGAAACGGCGGGCAGATTGAAGATGATTGTTTCCTGCCTTTCCATGTGCGAGTCCCTCGCCGCCGCTTCAGCGTCGGCATGGGTGAGAGAGATTAATCGCTGGTCGCCCGCTGCGTGATGTCATCGCCTCAGGAAGAGCCACATCAGCATAACAGGAAGCCATTCTCAGACATGTGTCACATCGTGTGAACGCAACCCTGGTTCTCTGCGTTCAAAGGAGATCTCTGCTCGCTGTGTCTTCAGATTACAGTTAGTATCGGGGCTACTGGGAAGCACGATGGCAACCTGGCACCGGGGGGGGGGGGGGGGGAGTTTGAAAGGGAAACTATTGATACAGAACAAGAACCAGCAGGAGACAACAGCTACCCGCCGGCTATCGGCTCATTACAGGCAAAATAAAAGCACTGTACAGAAAGGCATCTGAGTGATTCTCATCTCAAAGGACCATAGCGGTGGCGTAAATAGAGACGGTGCACCGAGGGGGGGGGGGGGGGCTCCAACAGTGCATTGAAATATAAACAGGCTTTGATGGTGACTTAGGTTCATGTCTGAATCCAGACCCAGAATCCATCTGTGTCTCGTACAGTCATCGGCAGTATCTTCAGTCAGAAATCGTTCACATAGTACTTTAAAAAAGGGAAACTGGGGATGTTGGGACTTCTAGTCCTGCTCGATGTGTTAAATGTCCTGAGATAACTTCGTTGTGACACTATAAATGAAAATTAACTGAAACTGATAAGTCTGACAGGTGGACTATTCCTGAAAAAGAAACTGGACTTTGGGTCTCAAACGTGCTCGGGGTACGGTATGGATTTCCTGCCTTCTTTCAAGAATTAACTCACATTCAACCATTAACTTCATGGTTTAAATCGTTTTTGGTAAAATAGTCAAGTGACGAGATGATACGATGGTGTGTGTGTATACACTTCATATCTGGAATAATCAGCGTGCACGAGGCTCTGTCATAAAAACGTGCACGGAGACCCATTGTAAAGACTTCACTGAGCTTCATCGGCTCCGGGAGACGCCCGAGGACGAGCCGGCGGCCGCTTCCTTCATGCTGTTACATAAACGTAATAAGAGTCAGTAGAATCGAGGCTAGCACATTTCCTAACGAGGCACGATGCGTTCACGGTCAGTTGACATGTTCGCTGTCCGTTACTCAACAATGAAGTGCAGCCGTTTCCCAGAAGCTTGCTGGAGTCGGGCTCCCCTGAGGATACCATATGATGCATCAACCAGAAGAATGGAATCTTGGAGAACAGACATCGTTTCCCCGCGTTATTATCAAAGGAATTGTGGGCCGTTATTAACCTATACAGATTTCACAAGCTACATTTAGCTGCTTCGAAAGTCATTCCACATTACGTGATAGATCATGTTATGTGACATTCAAAGCATTAATATATCAGGAATGTACTATTTGATATGTAGAAATAGATTAATGTCTACTGGAGCCCTTTCCCTCTGTGTGTGTTGTTATCTTCTCCATGCTTTGTTCAAGTAGCTGGTACGAGAACTCGTTCATTTTCTGGAACTTTGCATTTAGTTCAAGATCCAAAACTGTGAACTACGGACGTGAACTCGCGTGTGAAGTGCACATTGAGTTTGCTGATAGCCGCCGGCTCAGCCGTCTCGTTGAGAGCGATGTGCTCTGAACGTCGCATCGAGCTGCTTTAAGTTAAGGGAATTCATGGCTCACTTTGATGATGCAACCTACGACATACACTTATGTCTTCTTTTGTTGGGTCCACACGTTTTCATGTCCACTTATTTAAAGAAATGTAGCCCGACGTGGAGTTGGATGGTAGGAAAGCGGTTCGACTGTTAAAGTAGAAGAAAAAAAAACGTTTAGCGTGCTGATGGAACGTTGAATGGCTGCTGGGATATTCTGGAAATACGACTGTTTTTTCCCTCTTTTGTTCAAAGAATGTGCAATTTAAAAAAAAGACTTGAAAGCCACAGAGCTCACACACATCAGGCCTCCGGCTTTAACACTCTTTTCATCCGAGGACATTATAATTTCATTCCAGCATTAAAACCGGGAAAATATAAGTTTTACATTCTAAGTATCAATATTCTATTCTAACTCTCGTCAATGAAGCAAATGAGCCTATTTTCTAAAGAAAAATCAAAATGTGTTAATCTGATTAGAAGTAAATTATTATTATTATATTTATTTGTCAGGGGACAACATGCAACATTACATAAATGAGGACCATTTTACATGATTATTCAGAAAATAAAAAGATGTGTGCACCAGATTTAGTCAAATTTCCATAATTTCCATCTTGAGCAAAATACAAAATACAGTACACAATACAATACAAATACACTATAGGTAGACACAAAAACAACAAAGTACGAATGACACAAACACGACAAGAAGGGCAAAATACTCTGCATCTTAAAGTGAAAGAAGAGATGATTTTTTAATTAAAACCATTTCATTAAAACAACACAGTTGTCGCCTGATAATAAACAGAGTGTGTGATGTTCTTGTGGGGATTTGAGGATTGAAGTTGTTTATTTACAGAGTAGCTACTTCGTTAAGATCAAGTGTGAATTAAAGGAAACATAAAATCCCTGCGGTGTTCGTGGACATTAAATCATTATCACAAAAGTGGCTTTGTGTCATTTGTTGCTTAAAAATAAGAAGCTGAAGCAGCGGCGCGGCGATGAGGCTGGTATTTTTTCTGGATTCCAATACGGGAAATATTCAGTTCTTTAGGTATTTGAAAAATGCTTTTTACGGCTGAAAACATTCTGAAAAACAAAACAAAAAGAAAACATGTATTTTTTTATTATTTATTTAGCCTAGCTTTTAAAAGCCAATAGATCTTAGAAATGTCACAACTTTCTTTTTTTTTTTTTGGCTACAAGGCTTTTACAGCTCGTGTTCCCGGCCGCTAACAGAGTGCACAAAGTGCTGCTCGGAGTGAGGTGGATTATACATGTGAGATACAGGACGCGGTGTCGAGGGCGAGGAGATAAAAGTGAGATATCACATCAAGGAGATACATTTTTAATCCCGAAGCAATAATGTATTATTAGCTTTCTAATGTATTATTTCCTTTATATTTTCTAGAGCCGTACAGCGGAGGTGTGATATCAGATCTTCAGCTGCAAAGAAAAGTTCAGGAGGATGCGATTAAACGTGGAGCCACTAAATGCTGATTTGATATATCTTATTGGAGTTTATCGGAGGAGTTCCACATCGCCTCCATTTCATATCCATTCTATTTTTTTTTTTTTTTTTTTTTTTTTCAATTTACAGCTTTGGGGAAATTAGATGGAGGCTACATCTCAAATCCCATCTCGCACTCTAATACAGCAGGTTAGCGGTGCTGTTGAGTTCTTCCCGGATGATGTGATGAAGGCCGACGTTCAGCTGAACGAGCAGGAGGAGGAGGAGGAGGAGGAGATGAGGAAGAACGCCAGAGAGAGGGAAGAAGGAGAGAAAAATATGGCAGAAATGAATAAAAAGCATGTTGAAAAGAAAAGAAGAGAGATCGTAAAGATTGTTGAATTAAATATTGCATCAGCGTGATTAAACTGAGAAGACAGTGAACAATATATATATTTCCATCCATCTATCCTGTATTCAGGGTCGCGGGGGGCTGATCCCAGCTGTCATTGGGCGAAGGCAGGGTTCACCTGGACAGACAGACGGGTGCAGTCGAATAGTCAAAAAATAAGGTCCTAACTCCTATTCCTAACTCCTATTCTTTGACCTCTGGGGAAAACGTCACAGGGTTAAGGAAAGGCGATGGGAGAACGGCAGTAACCGCATCAAACCAAAGATAGACCGGCTGTCGAGGACGATATGTGCACGCTGCAGCAGATCAACAGGATGTTTGTGAGCGGAGCGGGCGACTTTGTGTGTCTTTGAGGGGAAACTGAATAAAGTGTCAAATGGCCGTGTTCTGAGGCGATGTTCCTTGTGAAACCTCGGTGAAGTGGAAAGAAGCAAAACAACATATATATGATTTCTCACCCAGATTGAGTCTGCAGCGGGAGATTGGAGGAGAAAATAAAGTTAGTTTTATTACTGCGAGTGTGTGTATGAGGAGAGAGAAGGGGAGGATGGTGAGGAATGAAAAAGCATCTCACCGTCTTAAAGGTACAGTGTCACATCTTTCATGTTCTTCCTCCCCGAGACTCGGATCGCTTTCACTGACCCCGGGCCCCGCCGGCTCCCGGCCCCACCCACTGACTCCGAGCCCAACCCACCGACTCTGGGTCCCACCCACTGACTCCGGGCCCCGCCGGCTCCCGGCCCAACCCACCGAGTCTGGATCCCACCCACTGACTCCGGGCCCCGCTGGCTCCTGGCCCCACCCACCTACTTCGAGCCCAACCCACCGACTCTGGGTCCCACCCACTGACTCCGGGCCCCGCCGGCTCCCGGGCCCAACCCACCTACTCCAAGCCCAACCCACCTACTCCGAGCCCCAACCGCCAGCTCTGGGTCCCATCCGCCAGCTCCAGCCACATCAAGAAGAACATCCCGCATCACGACCGCAGTTGTTTTCTCTCGGCTCTGAACTTTCAAGGACTTGCCCCCGGTCCTCAATCACCACCTTTCCCCCACAATAAGCTGTAACTGCTGTAATCAAAGGGCATCTCTCTGCTTCCTCTTGGCTCTCCACAGTTTGTCTCATAGCTGATATTTCTGCTCCGTGTCCGGGGCCACAGTTCCCGGCGAAGGGGAAGCAGGAGAGCAATAATAAGTAAGACCGGCGCTTCCATGCTGTGCCGACGCCAAGGACACGGCGTCCTGATGGTCCGTGTTCTCGCTGCAGGACAAGTGTCCGAGGAACAGGAGGTAATCAGTAGAAAATGGAACAATGGCCATGTCATTTCATGCCTTAGAGTGAAACGCACCGAAGGGGATTGTGGGTAGCAGCTTTCCCCATGTGATGATATCAAACATCACATATCGGGCTTCTGTCTCAGCTAAACGATAACTGTGTTGGACATGTTTGATTGGCCCTCCATGTCGGATATATACTCTATAGACAGATGTTGCGGTTGCTAGGCAGCAGGCAGACGGAGGCAGTAAAGGGACACATACAGGGTGGAAGATGGGGTTACACAAATTACATACACAAATTGAGTCAGTAGTTGCAGAAAAATACATTTGGTTTCACGCAAGATGTATTTCAACGCGCATCGCGATTATAAACTAAATTTCCATTATCGGGATAATAGTTAATATTGTGAAAAAGCCATCTTGCTTGCTGAATAATAAAGTATCCACAAATTATTAATATTGAACTTTTATTTATGCAGTGAAATAAAATTGAAGATTGTTTGATTGTATTTTTTTTTTTGTTCTCGTCTGTGACGCGATACAAAATATCTTTCTTAAAAAAAATCCAAAGTGATTCCAGTGTGTTTAAGTGCCATATCAGGAGATTTAGTCACAATGTTCCAATCGTCCCATGTCTCCAGGAGAGAGAGCCAGGTATCAACCATAAGACAAAAGTTATTTAATTTTTTTATCATTTTATCATTTCTTATTCATTATCATAAATCCAGTGCGACAAGATTGAAGCAGCGAGTCGTCATTAAATTACAGGCTGCTGTATTATCTTCTTAAACCGCTTTCAGAAATAATCTAGTGATTGATTTCTCATGTCTCATTCAGTCACTGATGTTTTTGGTCGGCCTTAACATTCCTTCACACGGCCTTCATCCTGTGAGATGAAAGCTTGCTCACAGCAGACACACACACACACACACACACACACATACACCGTCCTGCTGGCTAAAACCTCCAGCACGGATTATATGTGTATTATGATGTATATTATATTATATTGTCGAGAGAATCAATTAATCTGATGCACCGGGAGTAAATCTGTGAGTCTCGGCCACTTTCAGCACTCAGACACTAAACGTCGTGAAGTCGACACATCAAAGCTGAAAACATCCAGATCCAACACACTCATCTAACCTGGAGGGAGGGAACCACTTTTCTTCTCATGTTTCTAGACACCACACACACACACACACACACACACACACACACACTAGCTGTAATCTCCTGCTCTTGAATCCCCCTGGCGAGGTCATATTGTATTAAAAGCAGCGTGGTGTCGTGTTGGGGGGACCTCCTCCAGAGCCCATGTCATGTCTGGTAATGCCTGGAACCACAATCCAATCAGACAGATGGAGGGCTGTTTGAGGAGCAGAGAGAGGTGTCCCGCCCCCCCCCTCCCTTCCTTGCCAGTAAATACTGGCGGCTCTTGGATTTAATTACATTCACAGTATGGTAAACGAAGCGGTGCCACAGGCCCCAGAATGCACCTCTGCTCTGCACAGCGAGCGCCTCCAATCTAGTCGACTTCTTTGGAGAAGAAGACTAATGAAGAGTAATGCATGACTGCAGAACGGGACTGGGTTGGTTGAGTCCACCGCTGTTCGAGGTACCCCGGTGGTGCAGACCGGGTCCCCGACACTTACAGGGTCAACGAGTGACTCCAGTCCACAATGTTCCTTTCTAAACGAGCCAAAGTGGAGTTGGCCGTGGGTTACTGCTGCCCCGGAGCCTGAAGCCCCAGGGCAGGGCAGGATCCCCGAGTGCTGTTAGTGCTGTTAGTGTAGACCCCGACCACGGTGTGACCCCGGCTCTCACACCCAGATAAACCACTCCAAGCTGCTCCCTCTCT
The DNA here is from genome assembly GCA_029853015.1 of Chelidonichthys spinosus. Lineage (NCBI taxonomy): Eukaryota > Metazoa > Chordata > Actinopteri > Perciformes > Triglidae > Chelidonichthys > Chelidonichthys spinosus. The sequence goes on along the minus strand of CM056827.1, from coordinate 20,792,490 downwards.
TATTTCCACCCTTCACCCCCCTGTAGAGCTGTCTGGTTGCCTGTCTGTCTGAGTAGAGCTGTCTGTCTGCCTGTCTGTCTGCAGCTCATGCGGGGTCACTGGACCGGCAGGTTGCCTGATCGTCACATGGAGGGGGGTCCAGGGGTTTTACACCCCCCCACAACAACCACTTCACCACCGCCGGGGGAGGAAGGTGGCTCTTCACCTGCAGGGCGTTCATGTTGGAGAAGACAAAGTGGTGGTGTGGCATGGCTGCCCCTCCCTCTCCATTAGGTGGGCCTCCTTCTGAGCTCCTCCTAGCCGAGGACAATTAGAGCTGGATCTGATTAGAAGGGGAAAGCAGAGCGGAGCCCCTTGAAAGCCTAATTGATCACCGTATTTTTTTATCCGTCTCCTCTCTCCCTCTCCACACACACACACACACACACACACACACACACACACACACCTCCTCTTAAATAAAGTGAGATGCATACAAATGCGGGCGATGCCGGACCACACACACCTGTCACCTCTGAGCCGCCAATTTAAAGCTCCGGGCTCCGCCGCTAACAAGCTCCAAAAAGTTTTCAGATCCGTTGGTGAAACTTTTGCCTTTTAAAAGCATGTGTAGAAGACAAAAAAAAAAAAAAAGTGGGAACAAGAGGAATATTTTTGTGCATTAAGTTTAAAATGAAAGATATTTTAATGGAATTCCTGCAAGAGAGAGAGAGAGAAACCGAGGCCGACTGAGGTAACGCTGTGATTCTGGACGGAAACTACAGTACAGCTAGCTAAATCAGCGGCGGCTTACACGGCGGCGGCGGCGGTGGCACTGAACCGAGCGAGCCAGCGGCTTATCAGGACAAACAGACAGCTCATTTTAATGAATAATTAAAGCTCGTGGAAACATCGGCGTGTATCTGCAGCAATTCCGCTGATGTCACTGCGCTCTGAGGGGGAACTTGACACTATATGCTAAAAAACAATCCAGTCCACACAGACTGCAGCTTTTGCTCAAATATTCCGGTACGGAAACTTTACAGCAGCGTTTCATTCATGTGATCATAGTTCTGCTATGACGTGGAAATGCAACGTTTGCTGAGCCATTTTTGGAAGAAAAAAGTTTGGAATCATCTTTTTTTCGTTTCAATATTTTTTAGTTTTCTCTGTGTAACTTCAGAGGGAAGTCAGTGACCCGGCCAAGGGTCAGGCTGAGCCAATCAGATTGAACAAAAAGTGGAGCAGTCCAAGTTGGGAGGGGCTTGGCTTCGGAAATGCATTCAGAATTAAAGCATTCAAAAACTGTTTCAAAGTTGTTAATATTTATCCTAAATTAATACACAAGTATTAGAAATATAGCAATTTGCTGCCCTTTTAACGGAGCAACAATAATATATATTGATATGGTTAATCACAGCATTTCTGTGTCAAACGTCTCCGAGTGTTGAAAGGCAGTGCCGTATTTAGAATAAAATGATACACTGCTCAATCCATCGCGTCTTGCAGCTGTGATGATTATATAAGCGAGGATAATGTACAGGCAATAAGGAGCATAATGATGTATAATAATCTCAGAACTGAGAGAAGGCTGTGGAGCTCTGACTTAAATACATTTTCCTTCTTTCTTTCTGATTTTCTGCATCAACATTATACTTATACAACAGTGTACTCACTGTTTGCTCTCCGCCAACCATAACACATCAATCACATGTTCTACTCAGTGATTATCGTGTTTTAAAATCAGTCAACGTGCATCAATTATTCACACGTACTATTATTACGCTTCATTCCCGTCTGCTTCGTGGGTCCGAACGCTGGCCTTCGTCCTCTCGTGATATTATCGTATCATGGGCAAAATACTGTGATATTATTGGATTATTGTGGGCAAAATATTGTGATATCGTATTATCGGCAAAATATGGCTATTGTCGTATTGTGGACAAAATATTGTGATAGTGTCATGGGCAAAAAACGTGATATTATCGTATCATGGGCAAAAACCATGATATCATCGTATCGTGGGCAAAAACCGTGATATTATCGTATCGTGGGGAAAAATCCATGATATTTTCGTATCGTGGGCAAAAACCGTGATATTATCGTATTGTGGGCAAAAACCGTGATATTATCGTATTGTGGGGAAAAACCCTGATATTTTCGTATTGTGGGCAAAAACCGTGATATTATCGTATCGTGGGCAAAATATCGTGATATCGTATTATCGGCAAAATATGGTTATTATCGTATTGTGGACAAAATATTGTGATAGTGTCATGGGCAAAAACTGTGATATTATTGTATCTTGGGCAAAAACCGTGATATTATCGTATTGTGGGCAAAAAACAGTGATATTATCGTATCGTGGGGAAAAACCGTGATATTTTCGTATCGTGGGCAAAAACCGTGATATTATCGTATCGTGGGCAAAAAACATGATATTTTCGTATCGTGGGCAAAAACCGTGATATTTTCGTATCGTGGGCAAAAAACATGATATTATCGTATCATGGACAAAATACCGTGATATTATCGTACCGTGGGCAAAATACCGTGATATCATTGTACATGGGCTAAATATCATAATATCGCATCGTGAGTTACTCTGTGATGCACACCCATTGTACACACACCCCTAAATAGTGACAAAAAAAACAACCCAAATGTGACTTTAAGTGGATGAAGTGAGGCATCGGAGCTCTGCAGTATTTTAGAGGTTATCTCTAGTTCTGTCCCACATATTTCATATTACATCACTCTCACTTCAAATATCCCCAATGAACAGTTTGGCAATAAATAAAAGTCTTGAGGGAACGCATCCATAAATGTGATGTATGGTTGTACATCCCAAGACTCCTGTTTTCCTGAATCTTTCCCTCCACTTCCCCCGTTCAGCAGCGGTGCACTTCCAGCGGACATATTAAAACGCTGATCGCCTTCCTCCTCGCTTCTAATTCTGCTACAGAATCCTCCAAAGAGGCCGCGTCAAACCCGGCTGAAGGATAATCAATAACAGGTGAGGACCGAGCATTACGATGCGCATGCTCTGGAATTCAATTTCAGATCAATTCTTCTGCAGCCAGCGCTGTGACAAGAGACAAAGAAGTCTAATACAAGCAGGTTTCTCCGTTCATCAGAAGGAGAAATTCATAAATAACGATTGGATTTTTACACAGATTGACCCCCGAGTGGCTGTGACTTGTTTTTATAATTCAAATGATTAAAAGGCTCCGCCGTGTAATAATGCAGGTCGCTACTTGGACATGTAGATCCTCAGGTCAATAACGCTGACTCAGCACATTGAGCTGGTATGTTAGAATGAATCTCAGACACCACCAGAGTGACCTCTTCCATGCAGGCTGGTCACAAACGGATGAACCTGTGTCGTTGAATAAACCTGGCTGCACTAACGTCGGTGTAATAACAGAGTGTAGGTCCGGGAGTCAGAGAGTGATCAGGATCCAGCAGAAGATCGGCCTTCCAACGTTCCCCCCCCCCCCCCGTTTAATTTGTAATATATATACAAAGCCCCTTGCAGCACATTTATCTGCAGCCCAAAGTGGGACTCTTTCATTACGCGGCGTCGCCTTCCTTCTCTTTAGTCAGCAAACACGGTGGCTTCAAGCTGATCTGATCATCATTACATTATGTATTTGTACTGGAGAGATTACCCACATATCCCCCCATAGCTCCGAGAGGATCTATCCACGTCTGAAGCAAACAACCCTTCCACACATAAGGGTGTTCAGACACAGCCCTGTACAGATGCAGTGTGTTGTGTGTTCAGACACGCCATGCGACGTCCTCCAAAGCACTTCCATGCAGCAGACATGAGATATTTACAGAGGCTGGGAAACGTCACGCTCACATACTTGATATCACGTCTCGTATTCAGGCTGTTGGCGTGTAGCAATCTGACACACAGCAGACCGACAGTCTGTCTCCGAGAGGCCAGGAGTCTCTGCAGGAATCTAATGAACCCACATATTCAGACAACCATACTGGCAGCTATTAAACTGTGTTCACATATGGTCTTAAAACTGACATGAGGGATCATTTTTTGTTTTCATCGCTTTTGTTTTTAATTAGTGCTGTCAATTGATTAAAAAAAATTAACTAATTAATCGCACAATTTGCCGTTATTAATCACAATTAATCGCTTTGTTTCTTCTTAAGAATAAAGTATGTTATAATGGATATTTAAATGTAAAATGGTGGAATTTATGTAGAATCAACACAAAGGAAGTATTTAAATTCAAATACTTTTGTTAAATAGCAGCTTTTTTAACTTCAAGCACAGATTCTCTCATGTGAACTACAGATTTCCAAAGAAACCATCAAGGCCATCAAAGCTTGAAAAAGGCATATTTCTTATATGCACTAACAGTTCAAAAAGGTCCACAATAGAACATGCAAATATGGAAAAAAGAACAAGGAAATATTCTGCTGTGAAGTCAGAATGATAAATCCTTTTCACTCCATAGAACAACAAGTCAGCTTAGTCCTCCTTTACATTCAGCCCGTTATTGAGACAGACCAGTCTGTTTACATTGTCAGAGGACAAAGCAGCACACGCCACATCTAGTGTTTCTCATGCAGACAAATTACCGGGATAATTTATAAAAAACTGCTCGCCGATCGCTCGCCGCGAACCCTCCCAGCTGACGACGCAGCCTCTGCCAAAATCTTACACTGAACTTAAAAACTAAAAAAAAACGAATAGCTAACGGCTTCGCGGCACACGTCGCATAGGTCTTACATCAGCTGCCACGGGAAGTAAACAAAACACAGCTGCGTTAATTTCGTTAATAAAAATGAACGCGTTAAATATTTCATAATTAACCCAAAGATTATTTTGACAGCACTATTTTTAATGCAACACGAACATCAAACACGTGTCTGCTGAGCAACACCTCATGAAAACTACAAATACACAGCGTGTCCTCTGAAACATCCCATCACCACATATGCAAAATGCCAACGCGATCGTCAGCACCTTCCTGAACCATTATGCCCATTTTTTGATCGCCATGGTTACAGTTTGGTTTGGTTAAACTGCTCGTTGAAGGCTGAGGAAGGTGTCGGCAAAGAGAACCATGTCGTTAAGGGTAACGACAAGATCTTGGTTTGGATTTCAACAACGCTAAGAGTTTACAACCAACCATTCTAGCAAGTCTGTGAGAGCATGCTGGTGTTCACATGGAGCTAACATGCTAATTATGGCATGCTAACATGCTCACAGTGACCATAATATCATATAAACATGTAGGCTGGAATAATATCATAATCAATGAAGAGAGCTTCAAATGAAGACAGGAAACCATACAATCATATCATCATAAAGCCATATAAGCTATATAAGTAATTAATTACCCCCCCCCCCCCCCCCCCCAAAAAAAAAAAAAAAATAATAATTCAGTGCAAGTCCAGAAAAGTCAAAGTTCCCTTCACCTGATTTCCATCCGTCACAAACGGCTCATACTACAAAGGCTGCTACTTGAAACATTTATGTGATCCGTGACCTTCAGGCGTCCTCGCCGAGGTCATGAATAGAACATCCTGGTACTTTTGTGATTCATCCATCCGACACATTTCAGAATATTTCTTCAAACAGATAACGTTGTTTCTCCTGTGAGGAAGATTCTCCAGATGCAGTCGGCACGCAGGGGTGTAAAAAAAACATTTAGGAGTACTTCACCCATCTGCATGAAGCTTTGCATCGTTAGAAACCTGTTACAGACCAGTGGTGGGACCCACTGAGACTCCAGACCTGTTACAGACCAGTGGTATGACCCACTGAGACTACAGACTTGTTACAGACCAGTACTGGGACCCACTGAGGCTACAGACCTGTTACAGACCACTGGTGGGACCCACTGAGACTACAGACCTGTTACAGACTAGTGGTGGGACCCACTGAGACTCCAGACCTGTTACAGACCAGTGGTGGGACCCACTGAGACTCCAGACCTGTTACAGACCAGTGGTGGGACCCACTGGGGCTACAGACCTGTTACAGACCAGTGGTGGGACCCACTGAGACTACAGACCTGTTACAGACCAGTGGTGGCACCCACTGAGACTACAGACGTGTTACAGACCAGTGGTGGGACCCACTGAGACTACAGACCTAATACAGACCAGTGGTGGGACCCACTGAGGCTACAGACCTTTTCACTGGTATTTTTTCCCTTCAGATACAAAGATATCGTGATGTTTATCGTAGATGATTATCTTCAATGTTTTGAGTATCGCAGTATCGTGATATCGTTATCATGGACAAAATCTCGTGATATTATCGTATCGTGGGCAAAATCTCGTGATATTATCGTATTGTGGGCAAAATATTGTGATGTTATCGTATTCTGGGCAAAATATTGTGATGTTATCGTATTCTGGGCAAAATATCGTGATGTTATCGTATTGTGGGAAAAATATTGTGATGTTATCGTATCGTGGGCAAAATATGGTGATGTTATGGTATCATAGGCAAAATATGGTGATGCTTTTTGTAGAATGTGATATGCATGTTTCTGTTTGTTTGCAGGTATACGATCACTGAACTTTTTGAATGTTGAAGTTTGTGTAGCAGTACTTTCATCGCTGCTGTGATCCAACACGTTCTCTCTCAAAGCGACTGCAAACATGGCCGACAGTAACCTGCTCTTTCACAGTGAAGGGCAGATTCTCTCCGGCTGCAGGTGTTAATGTCCTCGGACTGTGTGGGGTTACGCTTTTTACAAGGCTGTATCATCAGACCATAATGCTCTCCCACAAAGGACTCACACTGCTGAAGGATGGGGGGGGGGATTACAGGCTGCTCTCCAGTTCTATGGAACAAATGTATTCAGCCGTCCATAGACAGCACCCCTACCTGGTTTTCAAACAATGCATTCAGCAGATGGATTCAATTGAGCCAAGTGAGGAAGCGAGCAGGACACGATGTTCCAGCGAGGCATACATAATCATAATAGCAGCGATCTGTGTGGCGTCCGTAATGCTGCTTCTTTATTCCCATTATGATAAAGCCAGAGTGTAAATGTACAGAAGAGGTTTAGTCGATGAGAAACTACTTATTACATTAATCTTTTAAAAAGGTATATAATAACTAAATATTCTACATGACAAAGTTACAGCAGAGACGCAGTATACCCCAGCCATAATAGGCTTCTATCCGTGGTAATAATTATATTAATGAACTACAAATGTCCTCCAGCAGCTTAAAGAAATCATCAAAATAACGTCAACAGACAAAAAGCAACAGATGCTGGTTTATCATCCTGTCACTGCTAAAGGCTGACGGATCGGAGTTCACAAAACAATAAAGCAGTTGGAATTAAAGGCGCTCAAACTAATCACGTCTGGTTTGAACGTTTACAAGGAAAGCCTTTTATAAATAAAACAAAACAAAAAAACGCATTCCGAACGCCGACTTCCTTATAGACGTTCAAGGCCGGATACAACCTAAAATGCTGCATCGGGTATCAGAGAGTATGTGAGTCTATGCACCTTATTATATCACTGTAATATTGATGTTATTGTTGTTGCTTTATGATGTGACATCGCTATGGTTACCGTTTAGTTGGTATGGGTTAAAATTAGTACTTCAGGGAGTTTCATCGTCACGGTGACGATACTTACCACGGGGTTAAGGTGGAAGAAACGTATCCATGCTTTAAAGCTACATAGCGTGTTGTTGTTGGGAGCTCCCACGTTAAAGCCTCACATTTTTGTCGATAAATAGACGGACGATACTTTATTGATCCCGAGGGGAATTCAAGAAATAAAAACCTCCGGTGATCGTAACGCAGCACTCAAACACGTTTTAGGTTTGTTTGTTGTTTGTTTTGGGGAACTCGCCGAAACAAACTGATGTTTTGTATTGGTCTTGGCAGGGCGGTTCCTTGTTCCTTATTGGCTACTCTAGGTGGTACAGCCGATGCTGAGATGGCTCTGAGAGAAAACCAGCAGATACAGTAGAAGTATGTGAGAGATGCAGCTGGAAACAGCGAGGAGGAGTTCTCCGTCTAACTCGACTGCTTTGCTTATAATGTCACATGACCAGCGTTTATCGGGATCAGCTGGCGGTCCTCTAACATACCGACTCTTTTATGGTGCAACAGAAGAAGAAGAAGAAGAAGAAGGAGATGAAGATGATTATGCCTACTGGTTTTTATCATGTTGTCATGTGCTTCGTTTAGATGAACCTACATTCTCTGTAAATTAAAAACACTTTTGCTTTGGAAAAAGGACAAAAAATAACTTTTCAGCTCACATTTCTTGTAAACTCATATAATATTTATCACAATTGCTGTATCCTTAAGAAGTATTAAATTCTGTGGTATAGAAATTGTACTGATATTAAATTCAAACCCCCGTTAGCTTCCGAGCATATAAACCGGGGGTCACTAACAGGCGGACCGCGGTCCGGATCCGGACCCAGACGCCGTCCTATACGGACCCGTCAATAAATTATTCAAGTATTTTAAATTTTGACGGGGTGCTTCTATTTTGACCGGCGCAGCTTTTCTAGACTTTACGGTACTGGTTTAGCGAATCAGGAAATCCACTGACCAATTGCATTCGAGTTAAGCCATCCCACGTGATGCTACTCAGCCAATCAAATCTGTGCATTCCCGGCGCTGCCTGCCTGGCTCACAGACAGTGAGAGATCATGCGAGAGATGATAGAGAAAGAAGTCAGATAAGAGTGAGTAATACAGCGGGAGAAGAGTGAGAAAGACAGTGGGAGAAGAGTGAGAAAGACAGCGGGAGAAGAGTGAGAAAGACAGCGGGAGAAGAGTGAGAAAGACAGCGGGAGAAGGCAGATAAGACAGCGGGAGAAGAGTGAGTAATACAGCGGGAGAATAGTGAGAAAGTAGCCCTGTACACATTGACCATGTTTGACTCCACATACAGCTGCGAGGCAGCTTTCTCTGCAATGAACATTATTAAAAGTAAATATCGATCCAGGCTCACCAATGAGCACCTGCACATGTGCATGAGAATGGCCCTGACATCATTCCAGCCTAGATTTAAACTCCTGGCAGGAAAAGCTAGAGCTCAGTTCTCTCACTGAACAACAGAAAGTGGGGGAGTTGGATAAAAGAGGGAAAGAAAGAGAAGCTAAAACTGTTCAATTGTTAAAATATGTTGAGATATCTGCTTTTGAAATTGGTTGAGACTGTTAAAACATTCACAAAGAAAAAGGGGAAACTCAAGCTGCTGCTATACTTTATTTAATTTTTCAAAAATGAAGTATATATTTTATCTTTATTTTAAGATTATTATTATATTTTTCACCATTTTGAATTTAAATGCAGCCCTTCTTTTCCTTGAAAAGATTAGTTTCAGTTGAGTCAGTTGAACCTCCTTAAATAATACATATCTTCATTATCTGTTATATTATCTGTATAAAAGTGACAATAAATATTGTCGAAATGTTTTTGAATTGTTCTTCCTATATTGATCTGACAGTCAGTTGTTGATTACATGCAGACGTTGATACAACTACTAGGCTACTTCAATACATATCACACTGAATCATAACGCAAGTTTGACATTATGATGTTCCGGACCTTTGCTTGAGGACATTTTCTCTAACTGGACCTATTTGAATTTTAGTTGAATACCCCTGATATAAACAAACTAAGCTCATTACACTCCGTCTGCAGGTGAGTAGAGAACTCATCAGGCAGGAGGACCTTAAACGTCTTACAAAACCAAAATGCAAATCCAAACATCGGTCAGTTTAAATAACAAACAAATAAACAAAACGCTGCCAGGCCAGCATCAGCCAGTAGGGGGCGTCTCCAAACCTCTGCCATTGACTTTGACTGGATTTTGTTCTGAGGAAAAGGGGGGGGGATGACATTTTTATAAGCTTTTTGATCCTTTACCAACGACACCATTTCCCGGTTATAGCAGATAAATCCTCGGGCAGCCGGCCATAAAATAAATAAGCTATTATTATGTGGAAACCGCTTCGCCATTATTTCAGGAAAACGGGCCGACGCACACTGCCTTTTGGAAGAAGAAAAAGAAAGCGGAAGGTCATTACGCCACGTCGATGCCCCCCCCCCCCCCCGGGTCACCAGACATCTCTGAACCCGTTTAAGTGAAATGAAAAGCGACGACTCTCCGGCGTTCACCTGGACGATTCTACTCCTGCAGGCCGCCGCCAGGAAAACCTTTCTGACTTTCTGAAAGTGACTTTCAGTGCCTAACCATGTAGGCCATGATAATGTTGGGGGGGGGGGGGGAGTAAGGAGTACTTGGCTTTTTCAATAAACCTCTGATGTGTTTTGTAATGCATTGGTTATACTTCACAGTAAAAACCCATTCTGTTCCTTCGCCCAGCCAGTGCACTTCTCTCTAAATTGCCTTTTCTCCGACTGCCATTCGTTATGCTTTCCACTCCGCTGCGCAGATATCATTTATTTATTTTATGAAACAACAACCCCCCGTCACAACAAACAACCCCCCCCCCCCCCTCCTCTAACCGACAGACTGACAGCTGGATGGATGGACGGACAGACGGACTCACGGATGGATGGCTGCTTGACGGATGAGCAACATTATTATTGGACTGGATAATGGGGATGATTGAACGGGAGAGATGGAAAGATCAATGGCGAGAGAGAAGAACTTAACATCCAGCCTCTTTTTTGTGTTTTGCCAAATTCTGCTTGGAAAGACGGGGGAGGGGGGGGCGGAGTGGTCCCGAGTTAGTGATTCCCCATTATGTGAAACTCAATTTTCCCTCCTGCTTCTCTTTTATCTGGTGCTATTATGTAGCCTGTGTTTGTCTGGTGGCAGGGAAATAGGCCTGCTTTGTTTAGACTAGTGTCAGCTATAATGAAAAAGCACCATCAACTCAGAATGGGGGCTCCGTGCAGCGGCTGTCGCGACACTCAGCAGATAATAACTATTGATTGCTATCCAGGGAGTGGGAAAAAAACCACGGAGAGGAAGAAAGAGCAAAAGGGGAGATAGACAAGGGGGGGGGGGAGAGAGAGAGAGGACGTTTATGTTCACCCTCTTTCATCAATTACATCTTAGCGGTGAAATAAACTTGCTTCTACGCGGAAACGCGAGAAGTCAGATTTTCGGAGGCAGCCATCGCTCACAGGCCTCCAACAGATAAGCTAACCAGGATGACGCATTATTTTGTGCAATTAATCAAAAAAATCTTCACCAGGACTTCAAATTTATATATATTATATATATATATTATATAATATATGTATCCTGCAGCTTTCCATTAGTCTGGTTCCAACCTCCGGCTGATGTACAGCGATCATCAGAAACTTCAGATTTCAGACTCTAGATCAGAGGTCTTCAACGTTTTCACCCCGAAGACTTAATTTAGTAACTCTTACATATCATATAAAACTGTGCTGCTTATTAAAACGGCCGATAATAATGTGTAGAGCAGCCTAGTTCCATGTATAACAGTACTTTGTAATGATGGATGTTTACAATGCTAAGCCATAAAAATAATAATTAACATTTTAATTCTATTTTGGCATTTCTACATCACAATTTCTCAGCATATTAAGATTTTTATTTGCTTGATAAAGGCTGTATTCATGTTAAGGTGTATTTTTTGAACATATTCACATTTTTGGAAGGAAAAAAGTTTGGCATCAAATAATGTCGGGGAGCCCCTGCAGTAACTCTGCGGACCCTCTAGAGGTCCCGGACCTCCTGCAGTAACTCTGCGGACCCTCTAGGGATCCCAGACCTCCTGCAGTAACTCTGCGGACCTTCTAGGGGTCCCGGACCTCCTGCAGTAACTCTGCGGACCCTCTAGGGGTCCCGGACCCCATTGAAGACCTCTGGTCAAGAAGATAGGTGGTGTTTGCATCTCCTCTCAGCCTGAAACAACGTAGCGGCTCACTGCAGCAGATGGAGGGTTTTACCTTTTTGCACTCATCCCCCCCGGGAAGTAAAGGCGCGCCCCCCCTCTGTGCGGTTTTACCCATGATGCATGTTTGCAGCCATTGATTTTCCATCCTAACAATCCTCCATCGATCGCTGGTTTTCATACGCAGATACACTCTGAAGGTGCGAGGCGTTAAATGGCCGTGACAGCTGGATCTCCCCCCGGGCCGCCACATCAGCAGGCGCTTCACGTCGGGCCAGACGCCACCGCCGCCGCCTCCGTAAAAACCAACCACTGTAATCAAACGGGTTTGTGCGGCGGCGGCTCAGCTGAGCGTACAGTACACCGGTGCTCTGTGATTGATTAACCGGCTTTACAGAAGCGACTTTCTCATCAGAATGTTCATTTTTCATTACGGTGTCTTTTATTACAAAAAGGGGTCTAGGTGCTTAACAACGCATTATCTCAAAACAATTTTCACACAAACATTTATTCATTTCAATAAAGCTGTTTTTTTGTTGTTGCCTGTTTTGTATTCGTGTACGTGTGAGCTCGGCTGCAGCAGAGCTTTAGGTGCTTCCCAGCATGCATCTGCACGTGTTTGATGCTGGGCCTTTAAATCCAGACGCCGAAGCCCACGGATTACATTTAAAGCGGGAAGTGTACATCCCGACGTGTCCGCCGGCAAACGCCACCGTGAGCCTTTTAGTTTTAGATCCAAATGAAACAGAAGCCAAAAGGATTGAGAGACAGGAATTTACATAATTACAGTTTCCTTCCATTAACATAAAGGACACACAAACATCTGTGGTGGATATGCTTAAATGTAATCTCCACTCCACCGCTTCGTCTGCTGTTTTTCAGACGGTGACCGACGTTCATCGAGGCGCTTTAAGTGGCTTTGTTTGTACGATTCTGTGAAATATAAATAAATCGTATAATAATTGTACCAGACTGAAATACACGAGTTATATATCACACGCAGGATTTCATTCTCCAACATCCTCACCTAGAGATGGAGGCTTTGTTTGTACGATTCTGTGAGGAATATAAATCAATCTGTGTGGTCAGATGCATGTCCTGTACCAGACTTTGACAACGCCACAAGTTATATCACCGACCCGGAGGACTCTCCTCATCTCAGTCTCAATCATCTCTCTTGGACCGTCTGAGGAGGACGACTGAGCCCAGGTTTATCTCATTGTTAACGTCCAGGAATGAGCACCTCTGGAACCTGCACCGGGCCCACTTCCTTTCACCAACTCCAGTGAGGGAAGGAGGAGGTCTGAGATTCAGGACCGCAGACCGGTACGGCCCATTTAATGAGGTTTTGCCCAGAGATCCCTACTCACAGCGTGGTATCCATGACGACGGGGTGGAGCGAGACCACTGATTGGTGCGTTGTCTTATTGCCGGCACAACGTGGATTCACCCAGAATGTGCCGTATTTTAAATCACTTATATGAGCAGATGACTAACGAGTGTCCTGTAAGTCCACGCCGTTGAGAGCAATCATCTCCGTATGGCTTTCTGCTTTATTGCAAAATGAGCGTGGAGATATTAAAGCGAGGGACATTATTATGTTTGAGTGCTATAATTGGATTTTTTTTTACATTTTCAAGTAGGATCTGAAGTTAACAAATATTTTGTGGGGGTCCATTATCAGCAGCAGCTGGTCCGCTCCTGCTCAGGTATCCGAGCCCAGGTGGAAGGTCAAACCATGAGGTTGTCCTTCTGCTGGACTGATCTGCAGGGTTTAACGGGGCGGGGGATCTATCAGAACCAAAGCCGAGGTTCTCCCTCCACTACTTCCATCAGAGGAAATGTTCCTTTGCCCTTATTTTCCCGTGAACACTGCTCTCTCACAAAAGGGACAACCTGTGATTGTTTTTTTTTTCCGGGACAGAACGTCCTCCCAGCAGCTCACAGTCTGATCCAGGAACAGGGTTGGATATTTCACGGTTGGCCTTTCCTTCAGTCTAAACTCTGCTGCATGAAAATGAGAGGATTCAGACCCAGCAGAGAGCAGCGCTACTTGGCAAATATGATAAGTGTGAGATGAGAAGCTGCCGAAGGGGTCAGCGCTTCCCGCGGCGGTACAGTGTGTACGTATCTGGATGCTCGCAGCGGATCGGAGACCTGCGGTTAATTGCGTACAGTGCAAATCCCAGCCGGCGATGCTGGGCACGAGCACACAGGCGTGTTCACTGAATGTTGTTAATCTCGTTGCCAGAGGCGTGTTGTTCACTTCTCCAGCACAAACGAGGAGAATCGGACCATTAGGGACCGGCAACAATCGCTGCTAATGTCGGAGCTTCCCTTTTAAAAGCAGCTCGCTCTGATCCATGGAGTCAACCTGGCAACGCTTTCTAAGACAGCGAGCAGAGTCAACACGGCTGGATGTATGTACGCCGCCGTGACGTCTGTTGGCTGGAGGGAGGCAACGCATTCTTCTTTCATACGACGACAAAAATCAGATTTTAGAAAAAGAGCAAAACTTGGAAGTCCATGGAGAGAGAGGAGGGGTCGGCTCGACGAGGCCGCCTTCACAATTCAACTATTCAGAATACCAAATCGGATGTCCTGCTGATTCATTCACAAATGCTCTGAGACATTTCTAAATATGGAGACACACAGTTTTAAAATATCATTTCTCATAAATCTGTGTGGCAACAAATCAGATCTGTAACTGGCTGCAAGAGAACAGGTCGTTCAAAATGTCACGTTTTTTTTTACTCATTCCTGCAGCGCTCCGTAGGCATGTACATCCCATAATAACAACATTGTTGTGATAAAGCACTCGAATCTTTATGAAAATGGACCCATACACGCTGAAACCTTCCAACCCAATCTGTTTCATCATCAAAAACCCAACAGGTACGAGCCAATCAGAGGCAGAACAGAGCCAGCCAATAGAGGGAGGGGAATCAATCACACATAAATGACAGGTCTGAAACTGCCAAAGGGCGTGATAGATGAGAAGGAGCTTCTGCCAGAGAGGGAAAAACATATTGTTACGTGTTATTGGTTCAGTTAAATACCTTTCCTGCTCCAGATCCAAACCTCGTCCTGCTTCTTTCTGTCATTCTTTCCTTTTCTTTCTGACAGTAAATGTCCTTCTGCCCGTCTGACTCTGTGATATATATGCAAAGACGACGCCTTTTGAATTATACATGTATAACCTTTTACACCTTTTAAAGTGAGTAATACTTTCATTGATGTCCTCTTGCTTATCTATCAGAGCTTAATGTCAGACGGCTGTGAAAACCTTACGAAGGTACGGAGAGCGTGTATATATATATATATATATATATACACAAGGGGGGAGCAGATGCACGAGGTGTTTGATTGTGTGGATCAAATATTACAATGTCATCTGTATTTGTTTTTGACTCAATGTCATTTGGGAATTGGCTGCGACCGCTTAAATGGAAAAATACAAACTGGGCTTATGAATTATGTTCTGATTTGATCTCATATTGAAAAAAAAAAATGAAATGGCATCGTGCGTTGGCCCTGTGATAGACTGGCGTCCTGTCCAGGGTGTACCCTGCCTTCGCCCAATGACAGCTGGGATCGGCTCCAGCCCCCCCGCAACCCTCAATACAGGATAAGCGGTAGAAAATGGATGGATGGATGGATGGCATCGTGCATTTTCATTTGGAAGAACGGCGACCTTTTCCCCCGGCTTATGGACGGACGTGAAATCTGTCAAAGTTATCCATCAAAATCAGCGGCCGGGAGAAAACCTCTGATTGGCTGAAGCGCAGTTTAATGGAGAGAAGAAAAGAAAACAAATCAAGAGCATGCAGAATGAAAACGATGTAATATATTCTAAGTCCTCTAGGTAGAAATGAATGCAGTTTTAATAAATGAAATGTTGATTAATCACATTGAATGTTGACTTGTCTATTCGAATAAATCCCTTATTTTTTCACACATTTATAAATATTTCATAATCTATTCATTAATTTAATTTGCATTTTTGTGATACATTTAATGAATTGACTTTACTTCTATTATTTAGCTGCGTTGCTTCTTTAGCACAGACACATCATGGTCATGTGACCCTTCCTCTCTCTTCTTCTTCCTTCTTCTTCCTCGGCTCACATGTGGCCTTACAGGTGGCCATGGGGGGGGAGGGGGGGGGGTTGTCATCCAGCACATCAGCAGGAGAGTATAGAAGGGGAGCTGATGTTCTATTCAGACTGTTATTCAACCTCCAGCAGGCGTGCGGCAACATTCTCATTCATTTAGTTTTTATCGTAATCTATTAAATACAATAAATACACGCTGCAGTAGAAGCATATAAAGTTCTTCTTCTCTGTCTTTACTTTTAAACTCTACGTATAAAAATCAATGAAGCTGAAGCTGCTTGAATAAAGTTAACAAGCCGCCAACACATCTGACACTGCAGAAAGAACAGCGCTCCTAGCTCAAGGCTAGCGCTAACAACCTTTCTTCATCACGTTCAGCAACAGTTGGATGTTCTTATTATTATTATTTCTTATTTCTCACTGACATGCTCACCCCTGATACAGTCTGTTTAGCCAAAGGGCTTGAGAGTCCCTGGACCCGGCGATACAGAAGCTGTGAAGGCCAAGCTGTGTTCCTTTCAACGCCTCACACCTGAGGCTGCAGACTCACGGCGGGTGTCTTAAAGGGTTAGAATTCTAGAAACTGGAATATTACTCCAGAGTGGTCATTATTAAGTTGTGCTGTTGGGTAAAGAAAGAGCCGAGATGCGTGAGTTTACCCGTCGCTCTGTTCTCATTGAACGCAATGGATGAATCCATTCAGTGTGAATTCAGGAGGGGTCGAAGGGTCAGACCACTTAGACGGTGGGGGGGGGCGAAGAAGAGCAGAGAAGAAGATAAAACGAGAGGTAGTGGAAAAGCGCCCCATCAACCCGTGACAGCCTCCGCCACGGCGCTGAGAAAAATGTGAGGCGGTGCACGCCGGCGGCACTCGATCGCCCCGGAGGCTCTCGAATGTCTCCGGCTCTCTCTCTCTCTCTTATCATCAAACAACGCTACGGCGCCGTGCGACAGGTCAGAGACCCGTGATGCTGCTCGCTGACAGGAGGCATCAGCCGAGGTGGAGCGGAGCAGGCATGAGGTCACACACACACACACACACACGGAGAGAGAGAGAGAGAGAGACGCACACACACACACGGAGAAAGAGAGAGAGACACACACACACACACAAACACAGAGAAAGAGAGAGAGACACACACGGAGAAAGAGAGAGAGACACACACACGCGGAGAAAGAGAGAGACACTCACATACATACACACACAAACACTCACACACAGAAAGAGAGAGAGAGACACACACACACAAAGAAAGAGAGTAACACACGGAGAGAGAGAAACACATGAGAGAGAGAGACACACATGGAGAGAGAGAGAGAGAGAGAGAGAGACATGAGAGAGAGAGACACACACACACGGAGAGAGAGACAGAGAGAGAGAGACACACACAGGAGAAAGAGAGAGAGACACACACATGGAGAGAGAGAGAGAGAGAGAGAGAGAGAGAGAAACACACACGGAGAATGTGAACAGGAAGTACAGATTCTCAGAGTTAACAGCGTATTTCACTGTTTTTACCTCCTTTACCCACAGATTCAGATTCTGTCCTACTGAGACAAAATTGCATTTTTAATTAAGCGTTATCAATTATCAATCTGAAGCCGTTCATTCTGTGAAAAATTAATCTAATGAAATGTGAAGTCATAGAAAGAAAAAGAAGCATTAGGTTTCAGACGGCACTTCCTCGACCAATCACGTCTTCAAGTGTCGCCATGCTTAATTGTATTTCTGCTAACGAGCACTAATACACAACATCTGGCAAACTCATACCTCCTCCACATCCTCTCATCGTCGCTCCTTCCACAGAAATATGAATAATAACAGTTTGTTCCCCTTTTGCTCCGAGCAAGGTCACGGAAACGCTTCTTTTCAATGAGTGAATGGTATTATTACACCGATATGCAACATGTTCATACAGCCTGTTCATTCATCATCATCCTCGTTACGTTCGACTGTCAGCATCTTGCTAATTATGCAGGAGAATGTTGTCTAACGACTTCATCCACCTCATCAACCGTTACGGCAAAACACAGAGGAAAGCTGGCCTCGACTCGTTGTCCTAATTAGGACTTCCTGTTCCTGTAAATCCTCAGAGGTTCACACCCATAATCCCAAAATCACAGCAAGAAGAAGAAGTAGAAGTAGAAGAAGAAGAAGAAGAAGAAGAAGAAGAAGAAGAAGAAGAAGAAGTGTACCTCCGTTTTGTAATTCTCTTTCTTGCTTGTAATTTGGGGACGAGCACAGAGGACTCGACATGATTATGAACAGACGGAATCAGAAAGGCGGGTTATTATTAGTCTTTTAACACAACAAACACACGAGAGGCTTTTACTCTGAATAAAGTATGACCTCAGCGCTGCTGCTTTATTATTTCATAGACAGCGAGCGAGCGAGGCACCGCGCCGTGTCAGCATGCATTTGGCGTTCCCATTTCCTCCACCTTTTTCTCATCTTCTCAATGTCGGCCCTCGGGGAGAGTTATTTTTGAGGGATGGGGCTTCGGCCCTGAGAACAAATCCTCTCTCATTGTTGCTGTTGACTTATTCAGTTATTCGACCGTGTGGCAAACGGACACGATCTCCACAAATGGAAGCTTCAGGTCTGAATGATTAATTTTCAAAAAGCCTAGTGGAGGTTGTTTTTTTTGTTGTTTTTTTTTTTTTATCTCTGCCGTTTCTCTAAATCAGTAGGAAACGCACACAAAAATCGAATGTAACTTCAGTTGATCTGAAGTTTATTTAACAACAATAAGTTGACCTGCTGGAACAAACCGGGACTCAAACTTTTATTACAAACAGATACTTAAATAAGGATGAATAATTTTCAATCATTTTTCTGCTCACGTAGCGTGAATTTAATAATTCAGTGTATTTGAGTTAATAAGATTACATTACACTGACAGTGACGATGCACAATATATAGAAAGAAATGCACACAAGCCATCCATACCAAGAGCACGCTCAGAGCAAATAGTACTGTATGATGAGACCTCGGGGTTGGAGACTAAACTACTAGGGGTGAGTAGTTTTACATAGTCTAATCTGATTGGTCAAGTTTGTTTTTTTATGCTCATTGATTGAAACAGATACATAAAAGTCAGTCTTTCTGTGTCTTTGTGTCTTATATGTTGACACCAAGGACCATGTTGGAAATAAGTGTCATCACTTTACCATGTTACGCTTTGGATTAGGTTTCTGTCTCTTAAATCTAAAAATAAAATCAATCAATCACTCCAGGGGGGGCAGGGGGTCTTGGGGCAGCCATGTCTGGGATGGAGGCACCACGGGCGGATGAAAAAGCTCCGTCAAAGTAGCTCTCCAGGAGCTCCGGGGGCAGCGCGGGACGTTCAGCACTGCCTACAGCCCGAATGGAATGATCCGGTGTTTTGCCGGTGGTCAAATCAGGTTCCTTAGATGGAATCAGGTTCCTTAGATGGAATAAGGCCCCTTAGATCGAATCAGGCTCCTTAGATCGAATCAGGTTCCTTAGATCGAATGACGTTCCTTAGATCGAATCAGGTTCCTTAGATCGAATGACGTTCCTTAGATCGAATCAGGCTCCTTAGATCGAATCAGGTTCCTTAGATCGAATCAGGTTCCTTAGATCGAATGACGTTCCTTAGATTGAATCAGGCTCCTTAGATCGAATCAGGTTCCTTAGATCGAATCAGGCTCTTTAGATTGAATGACGTTCCTTAGATTGAATCAGGTTCCTTAGATCGAATCAGGCTCCTTAGATCGAATCAGGTTCCTTAGATCGAATCAGGTTCCTTAGATCGAATCAGGCTCCTTAGATTGAATGACGTTCCTTAGATTGAATCAGGCTCCTTAGATCGAATCAGGTTCCTTAGATCGAATCAGGCTCCTTAGATTGAATGACGTTCCTTAGATTGAATCAGGCTCCTTAGATCGAATCAGGTTCCTTAGATCGAATCAGGCTCCTTAGATTGAATCAGGCTCCTTAGATCGAATCAGGTTCCTTAGATCGAATGACGTTCCTTAGATCGAATGACGTTCCTTAGATTGAATCAGGCTCCTTAGATCGAATCAGGTTCCTTAGATCAAATCAGGTTCCTTAGATGGAATCAGGCTCCTTAGATGGAATCAGGCTCCTTAGATCGAATCAGGTTCCTTAGATCGAATCAGGCTCCTTAGATTGAATGACGTTCCTTAGATTGAATCAGGCTCCTTAGATTGAATCAGGCTCCTTAGATCGAATCAGGTTCCTTAGATCGAATCAGGCTCCTTAGATTGAATCAGGCTCCTTAGATTGAATCAGGCTCCTTAAATCGAATCAGGTTCCTTAGATCGAATGACGTTCCTTAGATCGAATGACGTTCCTTAGATTGAATCAGGCTCCTTAGATCGAATCAGGTTCCTTAGATCAAATCAGGTTCCTTAGATGGAATCAGGCTCCTTAGATGGAATCAGGCTCCTTAGATCGAATCAGGTTCCTTAGATCGAATCAGGCTCTTTAGATCGAATCAGGTTCCTTAGATCAAATCAGGTTCCTTAGATGGAATCAGGCTCCTTAGATGGAATCAGGCTCCTTAGATCGAATCAGGTTCCTTAGATTGAATCAGGCTCCTTAGATCGAATCAGGTTCCTTAGATCAAATCAGGTTCCTTAGATGGAATCAGGCTCCTTAGATGGAATCAGGCTCCTTAGATTGAATCAGGCTCCTTAGATCGAATCAGGTTCCTTAGATCGAATCAGGCTCCTTAGATTGAATCAGGCTCCTTAGATTGAATCAGGCTCCTTAGATCGAATCAGGTTCCTTAGATCGAATGACGTTCCTTAGATCGAATGACGTTCCTTAGATTGAATCAGGCTCCTTAGATCGAATCAGGTTCCTTAGATCAAATCAGGTTCCTTAGATGGAATCAGGCTCCTTAGATGGAATCAGGCTCCTTAGATCGAATCAGGTTCCTTAGATCGAATCAGGCTCTTTAGATCGAATCAGGTTCCTTAGATCGAATCAGGCTCCTTAGATGGAATCATCGGCTAGTGGACTATTCGGGGTCACCCCTAAAATCTACTCACAAAAATGTAGAATAAGGTCTATTTTAGTCAGCAGCTCCTCTCCACACAGAAGCAAAGCACGAGTCCACCAGCCAGCAGGGCAGCGCTCCTTATGCAAAGCTATTAGCTATTTATAGCACTAATAGTTCTGTGATTCATCCCAAACGCACCTTTACACCTTCATTAGCAGTAAAACTGCATCTCCATCACTGTCATCCAACGGTGGGAAGCTAATGAGTAGCTATTTAAACACAGCGAGAAAAAAAAGCCCCACAAAGGAGAATTATAATAATAATAATAAAAAATAGAATAATACATTTAAGTACACAACAGCTGTAAAATATTTGGTTTATCATGCGCATAATTTAAATTACTATATCTCTGTAGACTGCAGAATATCTCCTGGAAGAGGCAGCCTGAGCCTAAGAGGATAACGCTGCCCATTAGATCCGGTTTCTCACATTCTTTCTGCCGATTCACACTCCGCTGCCGGAGAGAAGGTGTGCACGCTCACTTCCTGTCTCATATCACAGAGGTGGTGTGTCCGTGCTTTGTGTGTGCGTGTGCAGAGGTTATGCTAATGAGCCTAGCGCAGGCCAGCGTGCAAATCACTTCCAGGCATTTCCTGCATGTGTGAGAGGTTTTGACCAATAGGAGGGCTCCTCCAGTGTTTCCCCCTATAGTCGTTCTGCAGCCGTGCAGAATGAATACAACTTCACACGATCATTAATATCCTGTGCTCTCGTGTTTCACCTGGATGGATGGATGGATGGATGGATGGATGGATGGATGGAGCCCCGCCTTTTTAAATGCTACATTGCTGCTAAATGACCTAAATGCAAAGCGGTCAATTTAGGAGAGAACGTGGCCTCGGCAGTTATTTAGTCTGAATGAGTAATCCACTCCTGGCATCTGCTGCCGGTGCTTCAGAGTAAGGAAATTAGGGGAAGATCGTTGTTTCCAGAGTGACGTGTTTCGTTTTTAAAGAGGCACTCTGTGGTCGATCGGGAAAAAAGTAACTGCTGAATATTTGGAAAAGGTAATTCATGAATATTTAAAGACTAGAAAGGCGGTCCTCCTGTCCTCCTATCCTCCTGTCCCTGGATGCTGGTGTAGTGGAAGCTGCCATTGGTGCTGCAGGGGGCAACAACCAACAACCTGCTCCACTGGCGGTGCGTCCTCCTGTTTCAACCCAGAGCCGGAGCAGTGAGTGAAGCGATGCCGGTGTGATTAGTCTGGCTGGGGGGGAAATGAAAACCACCGTCAAGGGGTTTTTCTCTCTGCTGCATCCTCATGCTACACGCGGGGGGAAGTGATTTGGATTGCTAGAGCTGCACCGGGCGCCGCTCGGACCATCGGAGGCTGCCTGCCTGCCTGCCTGCCTGCCTGCCTGCCTTCCTTCGTTCCTTCCTTCCTTCCTTCCTTCCTTCCTTCCTTCCTTCCTTCCTTCCTTCCTTCCTTCCTTCCTTCCTCCCTCCCTTCCTTCCTGCCTACCTTCCTTCCTGCCTGCCTGCTTTCCTTCCTTCCTGCCTTCCTTTCTGCCTTCCTTCCTTCCTTCCTTCCTTCCTTCCTTCCTTGCTTGCTTCCTGCCTTCCTTCTTTCCTGCCTGCCTTCCTTCCTTCCTTCTTTCCTCTCTTCCTGCCTGCCTTCCTTTCTCCCTGCCTGCCTACCTTCCTTCCTTCCTTCCTTCCTTGTGTCCTAAGTAAATGAACTGATAAAATAAACACATGGAGATTCACACTGCGGATGTTTTTAGTTTTTTGCAGATTTAAATGAAGCATCTTGTTCAGGGGAGTGATGTCATTAACATATTTAATGAGCCGCTATCTGAGGCCCAGGTTGTTAATTCTGCAGACCGACTAACTGTATTGTCCTGCGAGTCGTCTCTAAAAAGAGACAAATACAGAACGCCTGCTCTTCCCAGCTTATTTTGAGCCCCACATTTGAATATGTACTCTGCTTCCTTACTGTAGCAGCATCAGACACAAGTGAATTAAGGGTGTTTGATTAGCTTTGGTCCCTAACGAACACGAATCCTGCAGGAAGAGAACACACGTTCACGTGCTGGTTCAACTTGCGAACCGTCTGAGAACCTGTTTGCGTTTCCACTGGCTAGAGAGCCCAGAGAGCCACGTCATTACGTCACTGTATACGCCTGAGGTTTCCCCGCAGCGCTAATTTCAAGCATAGCAGACGTCTCTTCAGAAAAAGTGTTTATTTTGGCAAATAATACAGTAACAATAAAATACACAAAATACTAAAACCACAACATTTTTTAAAGTGTAGAACAGTGTGTGATCAATAGATCAGAGTGTTTGATGTTTAGTCATCAGCAGGTTGGACCTCCGTTCAATATCGCCGATGTCCGACAGCTCTACAAACACAAACCAGAGAACAGCGGTTTAATCACAAACGTGTCCACGACGCCTTGAACACAGATGTTATGTCACGTTGGTAGTTGGTAACGTTTAGTGAGCCAACGGCAGTCAGAAAGTGGCATGCTAACGTTGTTGTTAGCAACATCCCGCTAGCCGGCTAGCTAGCCGGTCAGCTTACATTACCCGAGGAAGCAAAGCCACTAGTTGCTGCTGTTACGAACGTAATCACTAGCTTGGTAAACTAAACAGAAATGTGTCGTTGGTTTGCAACGAGGTGAAACAATTTAAAAATGAAACTTACCGGGAACAGTAACGTTAGTAAAACTCCACAGCGGCATATTTTTCCCCGTTGCGACCTTCTCCGGGGCCTGTTCCAGCCCAGCAAGGAGTTGGGGCCACTCGGGAACCAGTTTTCCAGGCCGAGAGCCGGCTCTCTGTCTGTGGAAACAGGAAGAACTGGTTCGCGATTGGGCACCGGCTCCGAACCGGCCCTCAAAACGCCTCGGTGGAAAAGGGCCAACGGAGACCAACTCAGAAAATGTCTCATTCACTGAATCAAATCAATGCGAGGACACGACGTGTGCTCGGCTCGTGCCGGTGAACTCGAGTGGAACAGTTCAGATCGTAAAATTGTGGATAAATTGATCAGGTGCAATCATGCAGATGATATATGTTCTCAAAAAGTAGTTCCTGCTCTCACACTGGCAAAGAAGCTCAATATTCAATAGTGTACGATTTATATGAAAGTCATTACACGTCCTCCTTTACAGAGAAGAGAACACTAGAAGTTCAACAACACAGAGATCAGTCTGATGATCAATCTGGATATGAAGGAGATTCCAGGAGAACAGCCGTCGGCTGCAGAGGAGATGGAGACTTTTCTGGAAACTTCTGAAAAAGAAAACATCCTGCGTCCACTTGCCAAATTATATTTTAGCTTTTATATATATATATATATATATATATGAGCGTGCTATTGTCTTTTAATGAGCAGTGAAGCATAGTGTGCTGAGAAAAGCCTAATAGTCCAAACGGGAGCGATTCAGGATGATGAAAGAGACTAATCCTGAAGACGACGCACTTCCAAGAGAGAACAAAAGCGTGAAGAAGGAAAAGAGTCTTCCTCTGGCGAACATGACAAGGGAAGATTGGGGCGACGCAAAACAAGCTCATTGTTAGTGTGTGTGTGTGTGTGTGTGTGGGGGGGGCGTACACAAAACACAAAACAGCAACAATGCAACGCAAACGGAACAATGCAGCTTCCCGGTGGTTTGGCTTTGTTTTCTGTTTAATTGTTGTGGATCTCTCTCTCTCTTTCTCTCTCTCTCTCTCTGGGCATCCGTCCCATGTATAATTCATGAGCGCCACGCTTGTGTTTTAGCACGCCGCGGTACCCAGCAGCCATGTTGTGGCGCCCTGAGGGGGGTCTCGTCTTCGCCAGCCTGTAATCTGCTCACACACAGAGCAACCGGCTCACACCTCTCCTCGCCAATTACAGGCCCTCTCTCTCTCTCTCTCTCTGTCTGTCTCTCTCTCTCTGTCTCTTTCTCTCTCTGACACGAGGGTTCGTTGTGATCATCGCGTCCTTCAGAGCGCCCGTCGACAGCGAGGCACACGTGTTGATGTGCAACGGGGGAAGGTAATTGGTTGAGTGCTCGACGCCGCCGCGGTAAAAGCACCTCTCTGAGTTTGCTGGTTAGGATACTCGATGTGAGGTCAGAGGGCGTCGGCGCCGCCTCCTCCACGCCGACACCGAGAGCTCATTCCTACAAAGTAGGAGGCCAGTAGCTACGCAGCGATCCACCGGAGAGGGCGCGCACACACACACACACACACACACACACACACACACACCCCAGTGTTGCAGGTAAATGGGGGAGAATGCGGTGCTGTGTAGTGGGTAATGACTGCTGATTGTTTGTGACGGCGCTGTAGTAAGGCTGATTTCCCAGCTGAGGAATGGGGGGGCTTCGTACACATCACGGCGCTGTCAGGGAGAGAGAGGCGGGAAATGGAGCGCACGCCTCGTCGCTCTGCAGAAAATAGACAGCCAGGAAAACCCACTTCACTGTTTCAGCGTCAGACAGCAGCCACGGAGTGATAATATGAGTATTTTAAATATTTTGTGATGCAATTCAAGCCCATTTGCATGGAAATGTGCACTCGGGTGTTATACATGTGAGACGTGGAGGGGAAAGAGTGAATTACTGACTCGCTGGTTTCTACGCCGACATCTGCATGACAGTCAGGTAGACACGGAGGGAAATCTCATTTTTATATATATATATATATATATATATATATATTTTTTTTTTTTTTTTTTTTTTTAATCATTATCACAGCCGGATTAAGTATTGATTTCTTTTTCTTTTTTACTTTAAAAGCGCCACACATGTAGCTTCAAAGAAGAAAAGAAGATCAGGCCCCGTTTCCCAGAGTCTGCAGGAACGTGATGAAGAATAAGTGCACAGTAAAGATGATTTCTTTGTTTCCTCTTTTATTGGGCACGAGTCACGCTAATAACCTGTCAGGGTGATCACTCTTCTGATTAGTGGCTATATAAAGGAAATGGATTTTGTTTGCATACGTTGCGTTTCGGCGTGGATTGATATCACTTTTTCATTAGAGGTTTCCTTACTTGATGACACATAGTCAATAATTCATCGATCCTGATTGTGTTTTATTCATACGTCTTATGGAGACGAGGGGAGGGGGGCATTAAAGCCAGCTTTGACTTCCACTCCATGGAGGCAAATGATTCCCTCTGAATATGAGACGAGAGCAGCAGCCTGTCGTAGTTCAACTATCCACATCTACGCTGACGATCGGCTATTGTTACTTTAGAATAATATGACTCAAGTAGAAGTAAAAAAATTACTTGAGTAAGAGTGACTATGTATTTAGTGGATAAACTACTCAAGTTCTGAGAAACTTCTGATGTAATATTTCAATAAGCATGTATGTAAAATAGACAAAATATCAAATATCCACAAGAAACACAAATAAATCCTCATTTAGTCGTTTCAAAACATTCTCTTCTGTCAGAATGAAGCTTTGAAACCATAGTCTTACACGCCGCTGGTGATGCAAGAGATGTTTCGTGTTAAGAACATCGATATAAAAAGAGATTTTGTGTGCTGTCATGTGACTGCGTGGCTACGTTTGATTGGTGAAACAGAGTCATGTGAGAGCCTTTGGAGGAAGTCTCTGACATAAATAAACAGACTGCACATTTGAATAATAAATGTGTCAAAATAATTAAAGTAACGAGTGGAATGCAGCCCGATGTATCGGAGTAAATGTAACGAGTGGAATGCAGCCCGATGTATCGGAGTAAATGTAACGAGTGGAATGCAGCCCGATGTATCGGAGTAAATGTAACGAGTGGAATGCAGCCCGATGTATCGGAGTAAATGTAACGAGTGGAATGCAGCCCGATGTATCGGAGTAGCGTTTCTTCTTCACAAATATACTCAAGTAGAAGTCAAAAAGTATGTTGCTTTAAAACTTCTCATACAAGTACAATATATCCAAAAAGGTACTTAAGTAAACGCATTACTACCCAGCTCTGAGTGTATCGTAACAAGGACTGAATACCAGCGGGATGAAGATTGTTTTCGGAGACGAGACATTAGACAGGAACGTTTAAACTGAAGCGTGCTTTTATTTGAATTGACTAATCAGATTGAAGTAAATTTACCTAAAAGAGGCCTAATGACACTGGAAAGGGAATCAAACTAAAAACAGAGGGAAATAAAACTGCAATCTAAATGAGATTAAATTAGTCACTAAGTGACTACATCTCAAATCTATTAGAACCAAATGAGCCAAAATGAAAGGCTTTCCTCCGCACAGCTGTGCAGCGAGCTGTACTTCCACTTTAGACGAAAACGGGAAGAAAACGGGAAGAACAAACTTCAGAGGAAAGTAAACACAAGTACAAGAGTGAACGCCCAACAGTGAATTAAATGTTGCTCAGAATGTTTCAGACAACTAGTCTAAAGTCTTGGTTAGACGGGGACTGACCACAGTCCTCAAAGGAGTTTGTCTCACATTGAAGCATCCAAAGTGCTTCTTCACAAAAACAGTTATTAGTATTGAAGAGTGAGGCCGACAGCGGCGTTGGAGGTGTGTTTCATGCTGTTTAATGTGACGTAGAAAGAGGACTAGGAAGGACTCATTTTTAATTTTTCTCATTTATATGGAAAGGTGTTAAAAAAACAATTAGAAGTGGGCCTCAAGTGACAGAAGGCTGAGAACCTCTGTCATAGTGTAGGTTTAATAAGCATCTTTCTTCGTCTCCATTGGCTTCAGTTAACATTCAAATAGCCCCTTAAAAGTGCTTTAAGCTAAAAACAAAAAAGCAAATCATTTCAGTGAAATTCTAACGTGCTATTATGGTGAAAAGGCTGCATTCGTGTGTAAACACAGTTACGTCGCGCTTCAGAATGTCTCTGGGAATGTTTTCTCGTCTCGGGCTGATACGTTGGAAACGAGAAACACTTTCTCCTACAGTGTTCGGTGCCTGCTGGGAAGAAACTCCCATGTGCCCTCTCGCACGGACGCCTGAATGCTGCCAGATGAGGTGAAATCGTCTGGTAATTGTGTGTTGGCGATGTGTGTGTGTTGAACATGTGTGTGAATAGGAGAAAGACTGGAGAAAGAAGGAGAACATCCAAATCAGCAAGTGAAAAAATTAGAAATCAAAAAAGGTTGCCCACACCACAATCAAAGGCACAATGGATAAATATTAAAATATGTAATATATCTTTTTAAACATGTCCATCCAAATGCATTAAATATGCAAACGGACTACAAGCATTCACATCGGACTAGTTCAGAATACAGCTGTCGTTCCCTCATTGGTTGTTGCCAAAGCTTTTAATGTGTATCTCATGATGAGAAAACGTCCTTACTTGTTAAAAGGAGGATGAATCGCTGCATGAATGCAGCATTTCTTACTCTGTAGACCCCTAATCCCACCTTTAGTTATCTACTGTTATCCGGTATTGACCAAATAAAAGTTAATTGCACGCTTTCCTATCTTGCTCCGCCTTCGATATATCCTCATGTTTCAGACAACACTGGAAAAGATAATAATAATAATAAGAAGGATTTATTTTTGCGCATGAAAGAAAAGCTCAAGCCGGCCTGGAGGAAGAAGAACTCACTTGTTTATTTCTCTGTATTTGTGAGAATGTTGCCGATAGAAAGGCTGCACACAACATTTCCCTTCAAGGGACAACACCGATAAAGATCACCTGACATTCAGCTGATTGATATACTCGAGTAGGTCGGCTTCTCGTTATGTGCCCGGGCTCCGCTAGCCACGACACAAAGACTGTCAAAGTTGAGCTCGAGTGCATTCGCCCGCCGTTTGTCCGTTACGCCCCCGCGGCCCGGCGAGGTACGGTGTCAACAGCATGGCATGGAACACAACCCGCTACTGGAGAGCATGGTGTCATTTAAGTCAAAGAACCTATCTGGTGGCACTTCAAGCCCCCGGAGGTGTCACAGCCGCTCATCTGGAGAAAGTTTGCAGTGTTCTGCCAGAATGCAACCAAGTGGCAATCTGTCATAATGAGCCACGCCGCGACAAGCCGAGTGGAGAGGAGATGTCAGGAAGCTGCTAGAACATGACCTAAGCTTGTTGGCGTGGAAGCCACCGTAACCTGAAGTAAGCATCTTTTTAATCTGCCATGGCAAACGCCTCGCTGTGCTTACCTACTACTTCCAACTCTCAGTCCTCCAGCATGAGCTCCCCCTCCGGCCATTTAGTCGACTCCAATTAGTCAGTGCCGGGGTTTATAAGAGGTGGCTGTGTGTGGCGTGTGGCTGGTAATGCTACTCCCCTTCTGTCGTGTTGTTGCACTTGAAACATTAAACTGAAAGGGCTGAAAATAACCTCACAGCTGAGGGTGCGTGCTCGTCCTCGGGGGGTGGAGAATCACAATGGAGGTACACCAAACAAATCCAGTCTCTCATATATCATTGTGTTGCATCACAACATAATCTGATAGGAAGAAGCCAATATCACATATTATCCACCCATCGTCTACCGCTTATCCTGTATTCAGGGTCGCGGGGGGCTGATCCCAGCTGTCATTGCATGTTTTTGGAGTGTCTAAGGAAGCCGGAGAACCCCGAGAGAACCCAGGCTTCCACGGGGAACTGCGCGCTGTGAGGCAACAGTGCTACCCACTACACCACCGTGCAGCCCCAATATCAGTATTTTTTTTTTTTTTATAGTTTTACAGCTCAAACATGCAGCTTTTGCTTTCCTATGACATTAGTCGTGGGTACTAGTGCCCCGTGTGAGGGGCTTCAACTGTCTTGGGGTACTAGTGCCCCGTGTGAGGGGCCTCAACTGTCTTGGGGTACTAGTGCCCCGTGTGAGGGGCCTCAACTGTCTTGGGGTACTAGGCGTGGGCTCCTGTCGTATCCGTGGAGGGGCCTCAACTGTCTTGGGGTACTAGTGCCCCGTGTGAGGGGCCTCAACTGTCTTGGGGTACTAATGCCCCGTGTGAGGGGCCTCAACTGTCTTGGGGTACTAGTGCCCCGTGTGAGGGGCCTCAACTGTCTTGGGGTACTAATGCCCCGTGTGAGGGGCCTCAACTGTCTTGGGGTACTAATGCCCCGTGTGAGGGGCCTCAACTGTCTTGGGGTTCTAGTGCCCCGTGTGAGGGGCTTCAACTGTCAGACTGCTAGCCGTTTGTTTTACAGTCCACGCCACGAGCCAGGCTGTCCTTGGGGATGTGACCGGGGCAGAAGAGGAATGGCCCTGACCTTTGTCACCATATGCCTCTCAGAAATATTAGTGATCTGCATTCCATCAGTGCAATTTTCCATATGGCATCGACAGCAGGCCGACAGAATGTCTCAGCCCCCCCGACTACCTGCTCACCTTTTAGATTTATTCTGCTCCCTGGCGTAGTTGGCTCATTCTGACCTCCCATCAGCTGGTTGATCTCTTGACCTTGACTTCACGCCCGACCACGGCGTCTAATCCTCCTTTAGCCATGGATCGGCTCCGCTCTCCCCTCCGGCTCGCTTTCTCCATATTGATTTTTTTTTTTTGGTCATTTTATACCTGAAACAGCCATTAATCTGATTAAGACCGTGTCTGGGTTCAGTTCATTAGTTGGGCCCGGCTGTAATACAGGCAGATGCCTGCCGGGCTATAAGGATCCATCACAGAGCTACTGAGGCCTGAAGAACACGCCGCACAGGAAAGAACCATGTGTGTTGATCAGATGCACAAACAATCTCAATGAACACATCCTGCATACGAATGAAGGCTCCAACACTTTGTCCTTCTGTATAAGCGTTCTGGTTTTCTGGTTTTAGTCCAAGTAGTGTTGACCAATCACATTGGAGCAGGCTTTGGTTGAATGGAGGGGTAAAATTATTCCGTGTGTCTCAAAAGAGGATTGGTAGGAATGCAATCTGGGAACCCGGCGGATGTTGTCCGACGTTGATTTAGATTTTTATTGGTTTGAAATTAGCTTGTAAACCGGCTACCTGTGAACCAATCTGCTCGTACACGTCGTCTCTCAACTCCAACCCCAGTCTCGCAGCTCAAGTTGCTAATCAGACTGTAAACAATGAGCAGCGCCGACCTGCAGCTCCGCCGGCTTCACCAGCACCCCAGACACTAAACAAAAACCCTCCTCAAGACCTTTTCAGCTGTTCTGTTTGATCTGCTGTGGTAACCTGAGACACAACACTAATGTGACCGTCCTCACCTGCCTTGTTTGGTTACTGTGTTTTAGCTCCAGTTAATACTATTTGCAAATACAAACAATTTGGTTGCTTAGAGACTTTATTCCTTAACAGGGTTGGAGTTCAGCCAGGAAGCCTAAACCTTTGTCGATATTTCTCATCCATCCCGTCACTCAAATTTTCCTAGCTGTCAATCATGATATCGACTGTTCTCATTGGCTGGTCTCTCTTATCTCTCTTATAGTTCCACTATATTGCGTCCGATTAAAAATACACTAATTTGTCATTGCAGTTTTATTTGCTATTTAAGATCAATAAAAGCTTGAAATAAATCAGCATAAACACAGCTATTACTTTTACGTCGAGATCAAATGAACTGCAGCAGCGGCAGAAACAACACCTGTCACGGAAAAATGTATTATTCTGAATAAATTTTAAAAAATGTATGTTGACAGAATTATTAAACTCCCTTGGTGATTCTTTAATCATCTGAGAGATGATTGATATCTTTTGAAAGCTGTTTCCTGGCTTTGAATGAGATGTGATGTTCTTGTACTCGATGATACCTTCACCCCTCCTTCTTCTTACAGACTAGGTGATGTGAGAATGGCCCAACGAAAAATATCCCACGCCTTCAATATTTCCGTGACTCTGCCAGAGAAATGGACCTGCTGCTAGAATATTCCATCACTGTCTCCTTATCAGAAAGCATGTCAGTCCGGGTTAAAAGCTCCTCAAACGCTCCCTCCATCCTCCCAGAACGGCCTCTTCAAACACCATTAGTGGTGTAGGATAACACTAATTCAGTCCATATGCACACCAGTTCACTTTATTGAATGATGTGGGCAGAATATGCAGTATGTAGTGTTTTATAAATCACCGAGGGGTTCATATCAGCCCTGTAAGATTGTATAACATGTCTGCGATACAAAGAGTTTGCCATTAGAAATCTTTTCAGCATCGATCTCGTGCTGTTGTGAGAGTTTGCCTTCTCTTCTTCTAACCTGCCCGGAGCAAGAGCAGTTCATATGATTAATGAGCGACTGCGTGTAGAAAATAAAGTGTTCTTACACTAAACAAAAATATCCTACAAGTTTCTTTTATGTTTTTCAGTGCCAGTGAGATAAATGTTAGTTACAGCGATGAACACCGAGAGGAACGTGAGAATTGTTTTTTCCTCTCTCATCAGGGCTCCAGACTAACTTTTTGCATTGGTTGCACTGGTGCGCCTAACTTTTTTTTTTTAGGTGCACCAGCACAAAATTTAGGTGCACCCACATTTTTCATCATGTCGCCTTTAACGCCAAAAAGTCACCTTTTTATCGCTCTCCTTTTACATAATGACACCCCCCTTATGGCCTAGCTTACCTGCAGCACCATCAGCACCCAGAGGAACCGTTTTCTCCAGCCAATCTGCACACTGATGCTGTTTGTGGCACAATAAAAAGATCATACAGGTCACTAGCCTATAGATTGCAAATGGAAAACTGTTTATGTGATCTTAGCCTAGCCTACTTATATTTTTACTTAGGCTATTCATTTTTAATAATAATATTAGGAATAGGCTACTATACAATTTTCCTATTCATGATCTCTCATGCTGTAATGTGGGCCTTCAAACACAGTGCGTGTCCATGCTCCACCTCGACATGTCCAATTAACATGTTGACCGGCCTCCCTTTACGCAAAATGCGGCAGTAGACAATAACGCACTCCTTCGTAGAGACGTCTGTGTCTCCGTCAATCATGAATGACGTGTACGTGGCGTTTCCAACCTCCGCAGCTGTCTTGTTCTTTAGTGTTGGCATTTTTTTCATCAGAATAATTTCGGACTTAAATTTAGTGAACGGCAACTCCTCCTTTGCAATATTGTATGCGACGTTTAATTTTATAATCATTTCAGATTCCTCAGCGGACCTGATTGATACAGCCTGACGCTGAAACGCAGCTGGATGAGGGGCCACTTTATTAACACACTTATCACGGCATGTAGTATGCTTTTTGGACACATTGCGCTTTTTCAGCGTCTCGATGCGAAATGTTGTTGACTCCTCCACAAACGCACTATTACCGGACAAATTCTGACCGCACTCCCGACAATAAATGCAGTGCATTGAGTCCCTTTCTTTATCGTACATCAGCCAGGGAAATTGCTTCAACCAGTCCGGTCTGAAGGCATATTTTTGGGCTTTTTAATTAGTCTCGGGGCGAGGCTTTCTGCCTCTCTTCACTTTCAAAGAGAATCGATGCGCTCAGGAGTACCTGCTCAGCTCGCTCGCATTGTTCGAACTGACACAATCTACAGCAGTGAAAAGGACCACAGCCAATCAGAGGCAAGGACCCGCCCGAGCTCCGTCTCTTATTGGTTTAGACCACGATACCGTCAGGAGAACATAAAGAGATACTGCGCTTATGATTTTTTTTTCACTCGAGCAGCGTTAGGTGCAGCAGTGCGACCTACTATTTTTTTCAGTCGCACTCATAAAAATTTTGGTCGCATATGCGACCAAAATGGTCGCACTCTGGAGCCCTGCTCATGTTTACAATTATGGCTTTAAAAAATCGTCGTTCAAAATATTAACGCCAAGTAAAACGAGACGTCTAATTGGTGCTCAGCTTTTGATTGAAGTTTTACTGTCTGCGTTCCCTTTAATATCTAAGTGTGGGTGGGTTTTTTATTATTACGCTGGAGGAACGTGGGAATAAGAGGGAACATAATACCTTGGAAACAAAGATTGTGCTCGCGTCCTGGGGAGGAGAAGATAATTGGTTGGACATGGAGGATGGAAGAAGTGGGTTTCAGGGGAGCGGGGGGGGGGGGGGTTAGATGATGGGAAGAATGCTGGTTGGACTGGTTGAAGAAGGCGACAGAGAAGATGAAAAGGTAAGGTTTGATCAGACGGGGAGATCGGCACTCCCGCAGCAGGAGACATATCCCTCACTCTTATAGGCTTCAAAGGAGGTGCAGCACATCTCATTTCCCATTTACTTCCTGTCTGAGTCACTTGTTTACATTGATATTTTGCTTGATAGTTGATGGAGATTGTTGCTGGGAAGAACCTGCACAAATAAGACAAAAGGAAACCATGTAATTCTCGGAGCACTCAACCTGCCCGACCAGGAAAATCGCATCTCGGTGCCCACGTGTTATTTGCACACATTTGAATTAGGTAATGTGCATGCATTTGGTGCAAAATTGTCTACTTTCTATGCAAATGAGCCTCATTGTAAAAAAAAAAGTCTGATCCGATTCAGCCACGCACAGTTACGGTGAAGTTATTAGCATCTTCAGAGCATCGTTTCTAAGGTGCGGACCTGCCAGTAATGATAGCATATTCAATCTCAAATATGGTTTCTCTGTGTCACGTTTACGTTCCTTGCCTGAGGCTTTGAGGAATGCCTCTGCAGATCGTCAGTCAGGACCCGGTCTGAAGATGTAATCTCACATTCTCTCTGCTGTTGTTCTCCGGTGTTCTTGGCACAGAGGCAACGGTTTCTTTGCCACGTGGAGAATTGCAATGAGACGTAAAAAAAAGCCCCTTGGCTGAATGGCTGTGTTTGCACTGTAATATCATAGTACAATATCTTCTGTATACCGGATCTTGAGACGAGGCCGACAACGGCAGAGTGAAGCGCCAATCCGTGTTGCGATCAGCGGCTACATTCTTTGTGAATTTGCACGTGAGAGTTTTTCTTCTACGCCTCCGTCAGCCTCTCTTTCTATTTCCACACCTTTTCCCCTCCACAGATTGCACATTTCAAAGTGTTATTTTAGTTTCCTTTTCACTTTTTGATACACTGCAAAGATGACTAAAGATTTTGTGTGTTATTCTGCAATTTCCCCCTAATAACTGTCGAGGCCTTGCTCCACCACTTTGTATCCACGATGGAAGGGAGTCCATAAATTGAGCACGGTGGTCAAATGATGAGCCCATTTTGAATCAATAGAACACTGCACCCTTGCAACTGCCTTTTCATTTGACATTTTTAGAAAGACGTGTTTGCCGGGTGGGCAATAGAACGGTGGCTATTGTTCCTTTGTGGTTCTCAGATTGTTTATCGACTCGGCGAGCGTGCACCCGTGGCCCCCTGTCAGCGTCGGAGTCCTCCGGAGACGACTGCAGACTCATCGTGCGTCAACAAGCGAGAAGGGTCAGACGAGTCTTAGCAGCCATGCAAACGCATG
Source organism: Chelidonichthys spinosus (assembly GCA_029853015.1). Classification (NCBI taxonomy): domain Eukaryota; kingdom Metazoa; phylum Chordata; class Actinopteri; order Perciformes; family Triglidae; genus Chelidonichthys; species Chelidonichthys spinosus. Next base: position 20,757,220 of record CM056827.1, on the reverse strand, counting down.
CATGCTGAACCTTCAGGCATCCAGACCTCCAAGGAAGGGATCTCGGCCCTCGGAGTCACCCGATGCAAGCAAAGAGAAAATCATTGTCTCCATATGACACATGGAGTATTCATCCCTGGATCACTTTGTTGATCCTAGGCCTTTCTGTCCCGTTAGTCGATGAGTTGACTAATCGGTTGATAAAGATCCGAGGTGAGTCTTTTTTTTTTAATCAGAAATGCATCTCTGGTATAAACAAGATTTAAAGTGAGGATTCTGTGTGATTCTTTGTACCAACTAATCGATCGATTCAACAAAACGGTACGAGTGTTGATCGGCTAACAAAATCTTTGGCGTTCCCACGCGGTGCATCCCTGATTGTTCGTTAGCATCTTTCCCAGTCATCCCCATCTGCAGCTATAGATGGGTGCTGGGAGTTATACACTGAGGGGATGATTAAAGAAGATTGCAAACATGCACCCACTCATATAATTAAAAATTAGCCAGTATTTGCATGAATAATGCAGTGCATCGATTATTAAAACATACCTCCTACCATGCCCCGTTCTGTATGCATCTCTCATGAATTGCTTTCATTTTGCATTCAGAGCTGCGTTCGGCGAACTTCACAAATTATGCCGTTCGGTTCCCGAGTCTAATCCCCGATATCATGATTAAGATTCCCCGTGGCTTTTATTTCGCCTTATCGCCGACGCCGAGATAATGTGCGTCTTTTACAACTCTGACAAAGTTGCCGTGCCATTTCTAGCTTCCCCCTCCTCTGATATTTGACGGTTGACATTCAAACACGGTCCTTTCTACCTGGTTGCAGCTGCTCGCCGTTATCTGTTTCAGCAAAAAAAAAAAAAAAAAGGTGCAGAGGTTGAGGTGCTGCAGGCGAAGACAGATCTTCCAAACATAATGAGGGTTTTGCTGGGCTGCCTCCGTGCCGGGGCCTTCACGGAGAAGAAGCAGGAAAAACACTTTTATTCTGCTGTCGGGGCGACGAGGCCCACACCTCGGGTTAATACGCTGTTTGATTGTATGCAGATCACTCGGTAATTAGAATGCCAAAGGTTTCTTCTCCTCATTGTTTTTCTTTTTTGTACTTGTTAAATGAAATTAAGTCCTTTTGACTGGCCACAGACTTATTTAAAATGGTGAAAAAGGTAAGAAACAGAAAAGGACAAAGAAGCTGTACAAGTGTGTATGTGTGTGTGTGTGTGTGCTCTGATTGTTCCTATATGCTCGACTGCACAGGATTTTGGGCAGACAACCTTTCTGCTTGCAGGTTCAGGACTCCTCTCCCGTTACCTCCCTCCCTCCCTCGTTCTGTTTTCTCTTCATGTTTCTCTCAGTGCAGCGGTTGTGTGGCTCAGCTAAGGTGAACCAGCATGGACCTGATTTCTGTAGCTCTGCTGGAGACCGGCATCTCATCACAAACCGGTCTCGGGTGGTTAGGTGAGCGAATCACATTCTGGGGGAGAACGACCGAAGCTATTTCAGCTGGAGATCCGGAGACCCCGCCTCACATCTCAGTCATCGGGCCACGTTCAATTGGATGCATTCTATTGAATTCAGCTCTATACAGGGAAGAAACGGGGGGGCGAGCGGTGTCGAGGACACAAAGAAAAAGGTTATGAGACGGGAGCTGGAGGGGGGGCGAGGAGACGTCTCTGTTGGACGTTTCAGAGAACGACATGCGTTATATTTATATGCAGCTACAACTCCATCAAGCCGAGACAATTAACTAAACAATCCTCCATCCGTAGGGAAGTCACTGACGCACACTAAAACGTCTTTAACATGGCAGTGTAAAGTTGTGACTGCTGTAGAAAAGTTTCACTGTTGAGGTGATCTCAGGCAGAATGAGTCACCGTCAGGTCGAACTAATGCAGGAGGCCCTCTGTGTATGACATCATCACAACTCCTCTCCATTATTGAGGAGGAGACTCCTTTCATCCCGGCTCCTTGGTGTTTTCTCCTTCAACTCAGAGTCGCTGATGTCACTCTACTATCAGCAGCACCGTCCTAAAGGTCCTGACAAATCATTGATAACATAATTGAGCTGCTATATTAAATATTTCTATATTAGCAACGGGTTGTATAACAAGTCTCACTGCTCTCAGTGGCCTTCCTCATGCAGAAGCCTGAAGATGTGCATACAATACCATGACTATAAGACTATGTCTTTATTGGCATTGCTGGACAATGAAGCAGCTATATTTTAGGAATATATACAGAAATAAATACAAAATGTACAACATCGAAATAACATAAATAAAAATACTTTGGTCCAAGAGAGGAAGGGGGTCTTTGTGCATTTGACTCACCGGGAAGAAGCTTTTCCTCAGTCTGTCCGTTCTGGATCTGATTGATCTGTAATAATACAAGACTACATCCAAGCAGATCCCGTAGAGACTCGAGTCCATGATCCTTCAGTACTGCACACGAAAGGAATCCCGGTTCTGACAATAGTACACCTGATATTACTTTGAGTGCAACAGAAGTACTTCTACATTCCAGCGGAGTTATGAGTTGTTGTGTTCGGAGGACAGGAAGTGGAGGTCGCACCATCATTGTTAGAGCTGTAAACCGGCTCTCCGTGTGTGTGTGTGTGTGTGCATGCGTGTGTGTGTGTGTGTGTGCTGCGTGTGTTTGTGTCTCCGTTGACCTTTCGCTGATTGTGAATTAAGTGTCGGTGAGTGCTTCAAGTTCCTGACCTTTGAAGGTTACGCGGACTAATTCTGTTCACTGTCGGACGAATAAACAGCAAGTGTACACACTTGGAACCCCCCCCCCCCCCCCCTCCCCTCCTGACCTCCCCAATCCTTCCACCCCTCCGAGCGCGGGACATCTTCACACAAACTCCACCGGGGAGATGGAGGGATGCTGAAAATGAAAAAGAAAAACAATTAGCGGCGCTGATGGGGTCCGTGTGAGGTAATGAAATTGCGTGTCTCATTGTAGCGTGTAATGGAGAGCAGTTTGGAGTTAATTGAGGGGAGAAAGGACACGGGGCCGCCGTCAGACGGAGTATTGTGGGTCGGCCGGCGGGTTTCATCAGCGAGAGGACCACTGAACCCAGAAGAAAAACAATTCCCTATCAGAGCTCATAAATGGGAATTATCTTGCTTTAACCGACTAGATAGCGAGAGCAATTGTTATTGTAATTAAATTCTTTTCTTTTCTCCGTTTCTGGGTCAGATACATGAAAAGACCCGGCAGAAATGCTCCAGCCAGTCCACGTCACAATCCAGTTCTCATTCTTAGAAACACATTTCAAGGCTTTTTCTCTCTTGGACTTATAATAAATACTGGCTTCAGTTTTAGATTGCACATTTCCATCAGCATCATTTTTTTTTTTAACAACATGGTCCGGTTGGTAAACCTACAGAAACTTTACTGTCATGAGTCATGACTGACACTTGAACGTTTTCAGAAGGCGGTAGAGTGCCACCTGCTGGTGGGTTGATGCATGATGTAAATACTCCCAGTTAAGTGTCCTCATGAATCTGGCTGGTAGAGAATGAGTTTAGCAATTACAATAACTGCCATCGGAGGGTTGAAATAGCTCAAATAAAGCACACGAGTGTTCCAACAAAAACCACAACAACGGGGCATAAAAATCACAAATCAACCTCCTGGTTGGATTATTTAAACCTGCTTTTTCTGATGTGCGATCCAATATGATGCTCAAACATATTTAATAACATGATGCTGATGTTTTCTCTCTCACAAACCAACAGAGAGCTGCACATATCAAAGAGCCCGATCAAGAGTCAATCATTAAAGGGACACTTCCCCGTTGGAAACATGAACCTGTATTGAAAGTGGGTCATACGTGTGGAATTTGGTGCCTGTGGATGGAAGACAACAACTCCCACAATGCACAGCTCCTGCCAACTGCTCGAACATGCATGAACATTCAAAAATACTACCCGAATGGGTGAAGCATCCCTTTAAATAAATACTGTTTGGGTGGATGTGGTGGTGGTGGGGGGTCCTCTCGCCCTCCTCACACAGTGTTGACAAAAGGACAAAAGACAATTAAACGCAGCTTGCCTACAGTATTGATCACGTCTCCCCTGATAGGTGGAGCAGAACTGCAGCACCGGTATTCATTAAACAGCCCGTTTAGCCGCCACCGTGGGGGGGGGGGGCCTGCTGGTGAGACGCGGCGCCACAGGCCAGGAAACACCGGCGAGGTCGCACGGAAACTCCTCAGCCAAGTGTGACGGAAGGAAGGAACAGAGAGGAAGGACCATGACCTCGTCTTTGAAACAACAACAACAAACATGAGAAAGAAAGAAATGAACCAAAAAACTTAAAGAAAATGTAACTGTGTTTATTGTAATAATAATAATAATAATAATTGGAATGCAACGGGTTATTTCTTGCTTTGGTGCTCTAGAAACACTTGTTGACTTCGGGGCCTGTTGGGGGTGAAATGTTAACAAGTTTGACTCGTCCCTGTGAAATTAAGGAAATGCTTTGGCGAGTGAAATGAATCCATGAATATTAAACAGACGCTGCATACTGACGTCTAATTTGTTGTTGATGGACTCGTTTTAATTTGGGAGACTGAAGCGATGGCTTCAACCTACGCGTCGCCTGCTTTGCATTCCCTGCGCTGCCTCCCTTCACCCCGTCGGAGGAAACGCCTCCTCCTCATCCTCGGAGAAAGACAGGCCGACTATAAACGGATCGTCTCGTAAAAGAATCCGCCCGCAAATATAGACGAAGGATTTAAAATGCAGCGTTATAGAGTCACTTAAGCAGTTACGTATGTCCTCAACACTCAAGTACCGATGTCATTTACTACTATATTATAAATATATATATATACTATTCACAAAGTATATTGCTGTATACTGTATATGTGTAAGTTCACAAACACTCCTCAGGTTTTCTAGCTGTTATGTTCTTTAAACTATGAAGTGGGATACGGTTAGCAGGTTGTCCGGCTTGCCGTCCCCACCGGCCTCCATCTCTGATGACCTTAACCTCCACGTCGAGTGATTGGAAGTTGCCTCAGACAGCAAACAAAGAAGAAGCTGCGTGATCCCAACAGTCCTCCTTTAATCCCCGTCTGTATGAATGAGAGCTCAATGAAAAGAGAAGGAGAGCTCGGCGCGTGGCCGTCTTACGCCGTGTTATCCATCGGCCGTGACCTTGACCTGCCGCTCCAGTGGAGGAACAAGCAGGCGGAGAGGAGGTTTTCATCGTTGACTGGCCTGTTTGGAGATGAAAGGCTACATCCTGCATTGATTTTTGTCCCGTTGGTTCATTTCCAGCAGCGGTGACCTTTGGGTGCACGCCTCATACAAACTGAACTCGGAGAAAATGAAGCGGATGCAGAAACGCTCGCTCCCGGAGACGCGGCTGCGTTTATGACAAAAATACACTGGTGGACGAGTCGGAGTATAAGTGCAGCAGATCGGACACACCGTTTTTCCAACCACTCAGCCAGACAAGACTCAACCTCGACTCCAGGAAGCACCCAAGGTCACCACCAACCAACCTGCTCCCAGTAAATGTCCACTGGGAAATAACATGAATGAAATCATAACTTCTGGCTAGAGGTTGGGGGGAAAAAATCAGGCATCTTCCCTTATTTTCTATAAGTAATGTAGCTCATCAACTGGATCCTACAGACAAATTGGTTTGAAAGATTTGAAGGAAAAAATCTCATTATATGTAAATCTAAAACCAAGAATTGTTTAATAAATTGACTCCGCCCCCTCACTCAGCCCTCTACACATTGAAAACAACAACACCTACATCGGGATGCTGTTTGTTGATTCCAGCTTTTCAGATCCTAGACCTTCTGGTGCCGTGTTGCACATCGGAGCCCCCCAGGGCCGTGTGCTCGGCCCCCTCCTGTTGCTCAGAGACCAACCTGCTGCTCCACATCCGTCAAACCGAGGAGCCGAGTGGAAAATAACCGGTGACACATTACTCTTTAACTTGAGACCCCGTTCGTCACTTTTTAGAAGGAGACTATCTTTAGACCTAATAGTACACCAGCTACACAGAAGACGGATCTGTCAGATGTCAGATTTGTAAATATCACACGGCGTGATTTTTTTTTACCCATGACACAGCGGCGCGAGCAGAGAGGAGATTCAAAGAGCAAACAGGGACTTATTAACTGTTAGTCACGGATCGGTCCACAGCCATCCTTGGAGGAGCCACCAGCTATTACTTTGAACCGGGTCTTGGCCCCTCGTTCCTGCTGCTCCCACTTCCTGTGGCCAAGGTTGATTATTAATAGCCCTTTTATTATTTGCTGACAGGAGGCATACAGGAGGTATACCTTTATGGATTTATAGGCATGTAATGGAGCGGCATTCTCGGATTGTGTCATCTGGCTGTATCCTGATAACATGACTCGGCCTCAGGTTGGGCTTCATCAACAGACAGACAACTCCCTTCCAGTGATTATCATCTTATAATCAGAGTTGTTAAAAGCAGGGCTCAGCGATGAGGATTGCCCGCCTGACCCGGGGCAATTAAAACGCCCCACTGGGCGAGTAAATCCACTAACTCGCCTGCTTGTTCAGGCAAGTGGTGAAAAAACTAGATACATAACCTGATAACTAGCGCTAATATATCAAATATAAATAAGGGAAATAAGATCGTTGCCTCCACACTAAAAACGGCAGCACATGACACTCCTTTCCTTCTACCCTTTCACAATAAAAGCCCATAGAGGCAGTATCACTGCTTACACATGGAACAGAAATCACAACAAATTTGCTGCCAATATGTATTTATTTGTCTTTACTTCCTCATCGAAAAACATCCTGTTCATGCTTTTAATAAATTTGCCAGTCAAACTATTCTGTTCTTTATGGTGATGCAATTCATTTAAGTGGTTTATTTGTATCCAGGTTGTTGTGTCTGGTAATTGGTGAGGGCTAGTTGGGAACATGAGTGGGGGATTTTACCTGCTCACTCTCCAATGCTCAATTTTCTGATGACGTTTAAAAGTAAAAATAAACTCGACCGTCGAGCCCCCTGCGTTCACATTCATGACGCTGTCATTCATTTGCCTACTCGGGTGCACAATTTGCCTTTTTTTAGGCTGTGAACAGTAAAAGGCAATTAGTCACCGAGTGTGACGACACATTAACAGGATGCAGTCGAGCACACACAGTTGGTATGTGTCGCCTCGGAGTGTAAATACGTCGCGGAGCCGTAGATTTCATATTAAAAGCCTCTGAATATGTCTGAACTACTTTATGAGCAACATTCCTCACACGCCTTAGACACATGAGATAAAAACCCTGATTATCTGTGAGGAAATCAGGCCGTGTCTTTTTTTTTTTTTTTTTTTTAACTGTAGATAATCTCTAGTTTCTGTCTCTTTGCATGTACAGTGAACAAAGAGGCTCTCTGAGGTCGGTGGGCTTTAAAGAGCCCGATGTTTGTTCTCTCTGTTGACGCATTCCAGCCGGCTGCAGGAACGCCACCATGATGGATCTATCCCCTCGTTTCTTATCGCTATATCTCGCTGACATACACTAAAATATACTTTTCTCTCACACAATGCCTCGTTTTTGTACTTTTAGGACTATGGATTACATAAGTTGAGCCTCACAGGTCATCTTTGGGTCTTATCTTTGCTAGGTGTGATGGACTCGGAGGCTTCGCTGTGATTTGCAAGGGAAATTATCTCGTCGTCCTTTTACTGCACCATAGACGTGACAGAACATATCAAATATACCTTTAGTTAGAAATACGATTAAATAAACATATTCAAAGCTAAGATTAATAATGTGATAAAAAAAATGTAGTTTCTATGAAACTAAAAGGTCCATTAATGTTATTCCTGTTATATAATAATCTCACAGGTAAGAACAGCAGGTGAGATGGATTATAAACTATTTGAGGGATTAGCAGCAAAATCAAAGACTTAATCATTATCATCCAACTTTTCATCAACCATCAAAATGTTATCATTAACTAAAACATGCTTTTTTTGACCAATCGAATTTACTCTCAGGTGATTATATAAGTGTGACATCACACTGACGAGTCCATTGAAGGTATTCAGCTGTTTTGCATTCATCACTTCATTAAGTCATTCATTCATTTTCAACCCTGACCTTGCCTATGGTTACTATATTAGTCCAACCCCCCTCGACCAGTCTGCTTCCTCCAACCACAGCTGGTTACCTGGTCAGGTGTGTGTGTGTGTGGGGGGGCTATAAATGCGTTTAAACACGCCTCCTGTCCAGAGAAGGACACAGGAGGACTCACACCTCTTTGTGCTAACAGTTAAACACCAGTCTCTGCTCAGCCTTCATTCTTCTCATCAGAGTCTTACAGCAGCGGAGCGGCTCGGCTGCTGTTCTGGGATCAGATATGCTGCGAGGCTTCGCCACAAACCTGCTGCTGACGGTGACTCTGCTGTTCCTAGATCAGTGCAGGTGAGACCAGCTTCTAACCTGATGTGTTTAGTATTTTCATTAAGTGGAAAGATATATATATATCAATCAGATATTTTATTAATTTGGAATTCGTAATCTGTGATGATTGCTTTCCTGTTTCAGGGCTGAAATTGACTTTTCATCAGTAACTTTACCCGACTGGAGGCCAAATGCAGGTATGAAGTTTTACTTTGTTGAATACAAACACAACGAGGATTTAAAGAAAACGGTACAACATCCTGTATTTGACTCTTTTCACCCCTTTTCCTAGAATATGTCACACAGTGTTTCTACGACGGACGCACCGATCCGGCCTGTGACTGGAACCAACGGAGATCAGGTAAAAAAAAGCCCCGCCATATTTAATTTACGCAATCCGATATTGGAGTTGAATGCAGCTGTTCAGTCCAATTAGAGTTCAATCCGACACCAAAGGAGAACTGGAATGCAGTAACCTTTAGTTTTGTGGGATCTGGAAACATCCGTCCACGCTTCTGTTTAATCACAAATTGATCTGACGCAGGCTAATAATCTTTCAGAGCGTGGTTCGTTCTCCCGGGGCGCATCAGAGCACATTTAGCACAAAATACTGGCAAACTGCCATTTTTACATTTAATGATAATTGCACTCAACAGATGTTGCTTCTTGTTTTATGGGAAATGGATTTCTACTTCTGATGTGATTAAAACTATAATACGACATAATAACTAACCTGCGTAGTTTAAAAATATAGTTCCCCATTTATATTGTGTGATTTAAAAAAGGACGGAGCGGTCCTTGTCATTGAATTTGTCCTGAAAGTGTTCACTTCTGAATATGTGGATGAAAGGATTCGGTGTGTTAGACTCGTATTCCCGTCCCTTTCCACCTCCAGAGGACAGAGCAGGGACGATTCTAGAGAGCGGTCCACTGGGGCTGCAGGGCGACGCCTGTCTGGAGTTCTGGTACTTAGCTCCGGCTGCAGCTAACGGGTCGACACTTCACGCTCTGCTGAGAAGCAGCGCCGGTCTGACAGAGATCTGGAGCTCCCCTGCCCCCCCCAGGGACGGCTGGAGACAGGCATCCATCCCGTTGGACGTCATCCAACCAGGGACTCAGGTACAAAACAACACCACCTACACGGTCGGTTTAACTTATAAACTTAAGTTCAAAAGCTGCCTTAAATATATGAGTAAACTCAACTCTCATAAAAGCTTTATTTCAATTCAGGAAGGCAAGTTATTTAAATTACTTAATTAATCACCATTTATTGTTTGAACTTGATACTCTGCAGTTGAGTATGTTACATTATGCATTAAATAAAACGTACTTTCTCTTGTTAACTTATGATTATAAATTGCCTCAACTCACAAAGTTCAGTTATACTAGTTATTTAACTCATGATTTTTTTTTTATTCACACCAATTGCATTTTCAAGTTACCTTAACTCTTGTTTTTAAGGCATCTTTTGGACTTAAAGTTGCAAATTGAGCAAACTAATGTTTTTAATTATTGATTTTGTCTTGACTTATAACGGCAAGTTAATCAGTTTCCTAAAGATCACACTGAATAGACTAACTGTTCAAATACATATATTGAACAATAATAAGAAACAACAATTGAGAGTGAGAGAGAGGTGTATATATATATATATATATACCTATCATTATTATCAATAGTCATGTTGATGTTGTAATGATGTACTTTGATATCAGGTTGTGGTGGAAGCCGTGTCTACGGAGGGACCGTTCACCTTTAACCGGATCGGTGTGATGAGAGGCTCATGTGGTGAATATCTTCTTATTTACTGGATTAAGAAGCTTTTCTGTTGGTTTCTTGAATGGAATAACTGTCATAACACCCTTCAGCAAAAGTGCAAAACCTTTTTTTAAAGCTTAATAAATATTCAACCCCATGTGTGTCAGAAGATCACGAAGGCAGTCATGATGTTTTTCATTCCTTTTTAGTAACAATGAGTAAGAGCTTGGATAACTGAGGCTTTCAAGAATATTCTATCATATATTTCCAGCCAGACGGTGTTGTGAATACTGAGTGTTTGCTGGGTCTCGTGGTCCCACAGGACCCCCATGTGACTCCAACACAGAGCTGTGGACGGACGAGTCCACCCGCTGCCTCTGTTCGGGGGGCCGGCTCTCCTGCTCCCCGTCTCGGTGCCCCGAGGGCCAAACCTGCGGCCCCCAAACAGGAGGCCCCACCTCGGGGACCTGTACCATATACAGCCACACCGACTGCAGCACTTTTGACGGCGAGGTGTTCCGCTTCGTGGCGCCTTGCACCTACACGCTGGCGAGGACCTGCTCGCCCTCCGAGGCCCCGCCCACCTTCAGCGTGGAGGTGGTCAACGAGCAGAACCAGAACTCGTCCCTGCACACGGTCCGGCAGGTCGACGTGGCCGTGGGGAACTTCAGAGTGTCTCTGCTGCAAAGGCAGACGGACCGCGTCGCGGTGAGTCACTTTAAGAAAATATACTTCAAAATCTAAGAAGGTAGACGTACTCACATCCATTTATATATATATATATATATATATATATATGAAGAACTCCCTTCAGAAGCTAAAGTCATGCTGTCTGATGAAGGGAGGCTATTTATAAAGATAAATATATCTCGGACTTACTGAATGTCCACAGAATGCCAACAATGTAACATCTAAGTATAAAAAAATAGATAAACAGTACATTTGAAACGTACAAACAACAATAAAACAGTCCCTGATTGTACTCCTATTGGCTGTTTAGGAGTCTTAATTATTTCTGTTCAGTTTGCTGGGCTTAGCTGCTTATCAGTGTGACATCACGTTTCTGAGGACAATAAGTATTCGTAATGTTTATTAGCCAAAAGGAGACTCCTTCTGTAAAACATCCAGTGTTCCCGACAGTCATAATCACAGAAGTACTGTCTGTACGCTGGAGTCTCCTGTCCAGTAATGAGTGTTGATCTGCGTGAGTAATGTAGAGACGGAGCCCTTCCCGTATCTGCAGCCCACTCTGCTGATAAACTGTGGGTTTGTTGTAAAGTGCAAGAGTTTAGTGGCATAATGTCCCGGACTTATCTGCCTCTTCTTATCCACCCTAGAGATAGATCTATCTCCAGAATGATGCTTTTTATGCAAACTGTCACAGTGAGTCCAGACTGCTGATGACAGGAAGTCTAAAACGTGTACTGGTCTTCAGGTAAACGGGGTCTGGAAGAAGCTTCCGCTGAGTCTTGACGGCGGCAACGTCACCATCAGGAGCAACCCGGCCGCAGTGGAGCTGGCGACCCGGTCCGGTCTCTCTGTCTCCTATGACAACGCCGGCGCCGTCCACATCACCCTGCCTTCCTCCTACTCCAACAAAGTCTGCGGCCTGTGTGGAAACTTCAACCAGCTGAGAGCCGACGACTTCAAGAAGCCGGACGGGACCATCGCCCCAGACGCCACAGCGTTGGCACAGAGCTGGCAGACGGGGCCGACCTCCTCCTCCTGCGAGACCGTCCTGCTGCCTCACCAGTGTGACCCGCTGGAGACGGCCCAGTACGCCAGCGAGCCGTACTGCGGGGGCCTCCTCTCCAGGACCGGCTCCTTCGCAGACTGCCTGCAGGTTCTGGAGGCGGAGAGCTACTTCAGGGGCTGCGTGGTCGGCATGTGCTCCACCCACGGCGACCCGGAGGTGCTGTGCGGGACCCTGCAGGTCTATGCTGATATGTGCCAGGAGGCCGGGGTCTCCGTCCCCGCGTGGAGGAACTCCACATTCTGCCGTATGTTTGCTTTGTTGCTTCCCTGCTTTGACTTCCTTATTAATATTTACAGGCTTCCTACAGTCAAATTATTAGTTATTGTCCTCTAAACAACCAACATGATGTTTGGAGACAGCTTTTAACAGAAGGACCACAAATGAAAGGAAAACTAATTCCACTAACAGATCCACAGAAATATAATCACCAACTATTTTCATCATCTGTTCATCATCAAAAGTCATTTTTCATGCAGAAATGTCAGAAAATGCTGTTTTCAGTCCCTCAAATATGGAGATCTACTTTTCTCTGTTCTATCATATATGTCATCACATACAACACACATTTCAAGCACTTTATTCTAAATCCAAGCACTTTTCAAACCTTGAAAACACCACACTAAGTGTTTCCAAGGATTTGCAGCACCGTAGGAACCCTGTATTTAAAACAAGGGAAGCCTGATAACTGTAACAGCCTGATAACAGCCTGTTGCCTCCTCTCAGCCCTGCAGTGTGGGGAGAACAGCCACTACAACTCGTGTGCTGAAGGCTGTCCTGAGGTCTGCTCAGGTCTGGACTTCCTCGGCTCCTGTGGATCCTGCGAGGAGCGATGCGAGTGCGACTCCGGCTTCAGACTCAGCGGGGGGGAGTGCGTCCCGGCGGAGGACTGTGGCTGCTGGTATGCTGGCGAACACTACGAGGTAAGTGTTCACATTCACCGATACTCCCCCGGTGCCAGATATTATATATCATATCATCCCGCAGAAAGGAGCAGTGTTCTCGGAGGGCGAGTGCGAGCGGCGGTGTCGGTGCGTGGGCGACGGTGAGGTGACGTGCACCGCCATGCGATGCTCAGACGACGAGGTGTGTAAGGTCAAGGCCGGGGTCAAAGACTGCTTCCCGTTCAAACCCGCCACCTGCAGCGTGTACGGCGACCCGCACTACGTCACCTTCGACGGCATGGCGTACGACTTCCAGGGCGGCTGCAGCTACACGCTGACCACCACCTGCGGAGGAGAGAGCTCCGTCCAGTTCGCGGTGATCGGACACAACGCCCACCCGCCCCTCCAGAACTACACCCGGTCCAAGCTGGAGGCCGTGGACCTCCGGGTCGGAGGTCTACACGTCGCCCTGAATCAGAGCGGCGAGGTCCACGTAAGCGCGACGCACTTTTTTTTTTTTACAGTTGTGAATTTATTGGAGGCGGATGTGCAAATGTGTCTCGTGGCATGGTTTACCGGATTTGGTGTGTTATGGTTCCTCGTTATCTGCTGCAATTCATTAATGGCAGCAACTAATGACTTTACTATCAGCACACCCAGGTTTATGAGGTCAGCTGTAACTCTGGGTCAGGTCATGGGGGGGAGTAACTCCTGTAACTGTGACCCAGAGAGCTGGTTTAAGGAGATAATTGGTTGCACTAAATATCTCTGGAAAAAAACAATCAATAAATGATCCATTCTAAGAATGAACTCCTTATAAATAAAGGATTGTCTCCTTCTAGGTGAATAATGGGCGTGTCCAGCTCCCCTACTCCACCAGCTGGTCCATACGGCTCGGTCCGGGTCTACCTGAGGAAACACTACATCGTCTTGGAGACGACCTTTGGCCTCAGAATGATGATCGACACCCAGAACAGACTCTTCCTGCAGGTGGATGAGCGCTACAAGTACGAGCTGTGCGGACTGTGTGGCACCTACTCTGAACGCCAGGACGATGACCTCATGGCACCGGGGGGGCAGAATGCCACGGGGCCGTTTGAGTTCGGAGACAGCTGGAAGGTGACCGGCGACGATCAGTAAGCTCATCTACTTTAAAAGGGATCGACACAATGTTCTTACACTCCAGTACCTCCAGAAAGGAGGAGCCGTTTAGAGAAAAGGGTTGTTTTAATAATTATGTTCCCATCAGCCTCAGTGTGTTTGTGTTTAGTGCTAATTATCCAATTATAGCCGTGCTACTGTAACGAGCTGAACTCAGGTGGAACATGGAAAACACTGTACCTGCTAAGCATCAGCATGTTGGAGTTGTCAACGTGAGCACATTAGCACACCAACAATAGCATTTAGCTCAGTGCACTGCTGTGCCAACATACAGAAATATCTTAAATATGTCCTGTCAATATATCAATAATCCCACATTTATTGTGTCTTATTTTGAAGTGGCACAACACATAACGATCTCCATCCCCTCCAGGTGTGTTTCCCACCCCAACGAGCCCAGCGTCTGTGATTACGAGGAGGAGAACGAGGCCTACGGCGAGTGTTACGCGCTGCTGGGCGACGCCTTCAAGGCCTGCCACGAGCTCGTCCACCCCGGCGTCTACCTCGGCAGCTGCGTGTACGACTACTGCGCCACCAGCGGAGACCAACACACCCTGTGTGAATCGCTCAAGTCCTACGCAGCGGCGTGCCAGGTGGCGGGGGTCGAGCTGCTCGGCTGGCAGACGGGCACGGCATGCGGTGAGTCGGACTAGAGGACGCCGACAGATGTGCGGTTTCTCACATGTAAACGATGTGTGGTGACTAAACCTAGAGAATGTTTGAACAATCTACTGGCACTAAAGATTAGTGGTGGGAATGAATCTTAGGGTGTCCCACGATCAGATTCAAATCGGTTTTCAATTCAAAACCGATTTTTGAATTAGTCTATGCTACATGCTACATCTACTCCAGTACTCTGTGAGCTAATAAAGGTGGTGTGGCAAGTTATGGCTCGCTCGGCTGCTGTTCGAGATTCACTGTTTCCATGGTGACTGTGTCAACCACCGAGAATTCTAAATGTAGGAATTTTACCTTGTTATTGTCATCTATAGTCGTTATAGATCAAATGTTCTAGGATCAGAAAATGATTGCTCGTGTAGAAACGCTTGCTTTGATTACATCTTATACATCTCCTTCAAACAACTGTTGATATTCAAGTTCCTCTCCTGGAAATAAAATGTTACAAGATTTGATAGGTTTATAATTTACCTTCACTCAATACTCATTTTGACCGAGTAGAGATTGAAGGCATCATAATGCAAGTCAATGGGACCTCCATTTACATTGGCCGTTAGCTCTTTTATAAGCAGGACTGTGAGGGAGGCAGCGATCTGCATGAGAATGAATCACGATGTCAGATGTGTCAGATTAAAGTCAAGCTGAAATGAAAAATTGTGCATTTTATTAACAAAACATGCCGAAAAAGTTACTCTGTATTTTAAATCAAAAACAAAATACACTGAGGCCCGTCTGAGGCCATCAGTTTTTTGTTTCTTTGATATGTCATAGATATGTGTTAGATAAGTTGTAGTTGGTTAACATGTGGAGGGGATTGCCAAAAGCCAAATATCCCCTAAAAACACAAAACTCATTTCCTTTTTTGTTTTTTTTGTTTGTTTCTTCGTTTGTTCGTTTGGCGTTTTCGTTTTTTGTCGTTGTCCCCATTTCAGCTGACCCCCCAACCACTGCACCTCCTCCAACACCTCCACCTCCCACCTCGCCAACACCAGATCAGACTCGTAAGGGCATTGAGGGTTGGGAAAGGTTTATCCCTCACTGGTTTGTATCATCAAGCTCATAATACTTATAATCTCCATTGTGTTTATATGATTTTTCATAGTCTGTCCCATAAACTGCGACTTTGAAAAGAATCTGTGTGGCTGGCAGCAGCTCATTCAGGACAGTTTTGACTGGAAAAGACATTCAGGCCTCACCCCAACCAGCTTAACTGGCCCAGACGGAGACCACACCACTGGAGGTAAAAACCCGATGTCAGGCCTGTCTCATCCGTTGTGTTGCTGCATTGGCATTTTAATATTCCCGTTTATTGTGCTGTTTTTCAATGTTTCTCCAGCTGGGTTTTACATGTACATTGAGGGAAACAGCGTAACCCACGGAGACTCGGCTCGTCTCTGGAGCTCGATGTGCCACTACGAAGGCCCACTCTGCCTGAACTTCTGGTACAACATGTATGGATCAGCCACGGCCATGGCCCTCAACATCTACCTGCTCGAAGACAATAAAGCCACCAAGCTCTGGACCCAGATGAACAACCAGGGACCAGAATGGCATCTTGGGATTGTTGAAATAACAGCATCTGGTCCATTCCAGGCAAGTCTGACTATATATAGACAAAATTTGGGCCTAAAAGATGCTCATATTCAAGATAGTGAAACGTTACATTTTCCTATCACCACTTTCAGATCATAGTGGAGGCAATACGAGGCTCCGATGTTCATTCAGATGTGGCGATCGATGACATTTCCATCCACTTTGGCGCATGCTCAGGTGACATTCACCTCTAACAATTTGATTGACGCTTTAATAATATTAAAAATAATAATCCAACGGTGCAAATTAATTAAGATCTCAAATGACACACCTCGGGGTTTAAACATTAATATTCGTGACCTTTAGGAAGCTCCCCCGGCCTGGTTAGTGGAACCAAGCCTCCCTCCACGACTGCAGAAGTCCTGCCCTCACTCCCGGGTAAGAACACAGGAAGCTGTATATTTTATGGGCCACTTGTTTCTGCATCAGAAAGCTGAAGTGTGGTTACAGGTTAACGTTCACTCTAATGGCAGTTGAAGTTACAGATTGTCTAGATTTTTAGGAAGTTGCATAAGGGCCTCAATATTTAGTTCATGTTCATTGTCCCTTGTAGTCTGCCATATAGACTGTAGCTTCGACAGGAACCTTTGTGGCTGGAATCAGATGATGACAGATGCTTTTGACTGGACGTGGCAAAGTGGTTCCACCCCCACCCTGCAGACCGGGCCCTCAGCCGACCACACTGGTGGTAATATACTCTCTTTCTCTATGTGCTACTGTAGTGACGGATAATATACAAAAGGTAAGGTAAGACTCTGTCTCCCCGTGTAAAGCGTTTCTGACATCTCCCTCCTCTTCTCTAGATGGCCACTACCTTTACATTGAAGCCAATGGAGCATCTTACGGAGACACAGCTCGTCTCATCAGCTCCGAGTGTTCAGACTCTGGGCCTCAGTGTCTGCAGTTCTGGTACCACATGTACGGCTCAGCAGATACGATGGGCCTCCATGTTTACTTGTTCCAGAACAGGTCAGCCGAACCCGTCTGGTGGAAGAGGAACGACCAAGGAAATATGTGGCACCTAGCTCAGGTGGACTTGATAATAAACGGAGCCTTCCAGGTCAGACACCTTCACCCAGGCACTCGGATCAGTTAAAAGACAAAGATGTTGCAATAGTAACAAAATACAAATAATAACAAATCTGTTTTCCCCTTTAATTTTAGATCATCATTGAGGGGCGTAGAGGCTCCAACCAAATGTCTGACGTGGCCATCGATGATGTAAAGCTTTATCGTGGACGGTGCTTCGGTAAGAATCACACTGAATGTATAACACTTAAACTTAAAAAAACATCTGTGAAGCTTGATAGTGTCTAAATATTTGCATAATGTTGATGAAACTGTTTCAGGTCTGAGTGGTCCTGATGCATCCCCTCCCATGCCGAGCACAGCGCCTCCTCTGGTCAGTGTTACAGCTCAGCCCCCAGTCGTAAACGGCACTATGCCTCCCGCAGTGGAAGCACCAACCGATTTCATCAACAAGGACGATGTTCCTGAGGCTGCAGATCACAGTCCAGCACTACACTCAGGTACAGTACCAATACCCCATAGCAGCACTCCCACACACCTCCATAAGACTTTTTTTGATTTCCAATGGTCTGAAAATATCTCTGACGTTTGTCCCCAGTGTGCCAACTCGACTGCAATTTTGAACAAGATCTATGTCAGTGGAGTCAACTTCTTGCTGATGTTTTTGATTGGACGAGGCACAGCGGCTCCACTCCTTCTATGATGACCGGGCCTTCTTCAGATCACACAACACGAGGTAACTGTCAGCCTTCTGACACAAGCTAAAGTAAAGTTGGGGTAACACTGTCACCACACTTCTTTGACATTTTCACATTAGTCACACTTATAACTAGGGAAGGCATATTGTTGGTTATTGAAGTAATTGGCAGAAAGTGGACCGACATAATCTATTTCATCAAGATTTTATGTCTTTACCCAGATGGCCACTATCTTTACATCGAAGGCAACAGCGCATCTTACGGAGACACAGCTCGCCTCATCAGCTCCGAGTGTTCGGACTCTGGGCCTCAGTGTCTGCAGTTCTGGTACCATATGTACGGCTCAGCGGATACGATGGGCCTCCATGTTTACTTGTTCCAGGACAGAAAGGCCAACGCTGTTTTCTGGAAGAGGAATGACCAAGGAAACATGTGGCACCTGGCTCAGGTGGACTTGACAACAACTGGAGCCTTCCAGGTAGGATAGTTCTTCTCCTAACTTGTCTAATGGAACTTGTAGAGCCAAACACTAATTGTACAACTTAAATAATAAATTGTTGTAATTAGACTTAATCAATCTGTATCCTATAAGAGGTATGATGTGCTTTAGTAACCCGTGTACTGAATTTTAGATCATATTTGAGGGGCGAAGAGGTTCCAATGCCGAGTCTGATGTTGCCATAGATGATGTATCACTTCATCCTGGGCACTGCTCAGGTAACTCTGTCCTCCAGCATTCAATTTACTTCATGCACATCATAACTGATCATAATCATGAAAATGTGACTTGATTGTGAAAATGTCCCAAACCTTCAATGCAGTTGCAACAGTACATCCAGAGTTCCCTCCAGCAAACAGCTCGATGGCTACACAACCACAAACATCAACTTCACCAAGACCACAGCCGACATCGACAACTACCTTTAAAACAACACATCACGTTGTCCCGACAACACAGCCACCAATAACAGCAACCACAACTGAACCTCCAACCACAGCTAGACCCTACCCACCAACAACAACACAGCTACCAATGGAATCAACACCAATAACAGCATCCACAACTGAACCTCCAACCACAGCTAGACCCTACCCACCAACAACAACACAGCGACCAATGGAATCAACATCAATAACAGCAACCACAGCTGGACCCCCAACCACAGCTAGACCCGACCTACCAACGACAGAGAACCCAGGATTTGAAACTTCAGAGCAAACAGAAACTGCAGTTACAGAAAGACCCCAAACAACAGCAAGAACAGTACCACCAGCTACATCTGTTGGACCTCCAACCACAGCTAGACCCTACCCACCAACAACAGTGCACCCAGGAGTTGAAACTTCAGACCAAACAGAAACTGCAGTTACAGAAAGACCTCAAACAACAGTAGAACCAGAGCAACCAGGTACATCTAATGGACCCCCAACCACAGCTAGACCCTACCCACCAACAACACATCTACCAATGGAATCAACACCAATAACAGCAAGCACAACTGGACCCCCAACCACAGCCAGACCCTACCCACCAACAACAACACATCTACCATTGGAATCAACTGCAATAACAGCGACCACATCTGGACCCCCAACCACAGCTAGACCATACCCACCAACAACAGTGCACCCAGGGGTTGAAACCTCAGAGCAACCAGAACCGGTAGCTACAAGAATACCTCAAACAACAGCAAGAACAGTACCACCAGGTACATCTAATGGACCTCCAACCACAGCCAGACCCTACCCACCAACAACAGATCATTCAGGAGTTGAAACTTCAGACCAAACAGAAACTGCAGGTACAGAAAGACCTCAAACAACAGCAGAACCAGACAGACCAACAACAGAGCAACCAGGAGTTGAAACTTCAGAGCAACCAGGGCCTCAAGTTACAGAAAGACCCCAAACAGCAAAACCAGAGAAACCAGCTACATCTAATGGACCCCCAACCACAACTAGACCCTACCCACCAACAACAGCCCACCCAGGAGTTGAAACTTCAGACCAAACAGAAACTGCAGTTACAGAAAGACCTCAACCAACAGCAGAACCAGAGCATCCAGGTATATCTGTTGGACCCCCAACCACAGCTAGACCCTACCCACCAACAACAACACATTTACCATTGGAATCAACACCAATAACAGCGACCACAACTGGACCCCCAACCACAGCTAGACCATACCCACCAACGACAGTGCACCCAGGGGTTGAAACCTCAGAGCAACCAGAACCTGTAGCTACAGAAATACCTCAAACAACAGCGAAAACAGTACCACCAGGTACATCTAATGGACCTCCAACCACAGCCAGACCCTACCCACCAACAACAGCCCACACAGGAGTTGAAACTTCAGACCACACAGAAACTGCAGGTACAGAAAGACCTCAAACAACAGCAGAACCAGACAGACCAACAACAGCGTACCCAGGAGTTATAACATCAGAGCAACCAGAACCTGAAGTTACAGAACTAACACAAACAACAGAAAAAACAGTTCCACCAACTACATCTAATGGACCTCCAACCACAGCTAGACCCTACCCACCAACAACAGCACACCCAGGATTTGAAACTTCAGAGCCTCCAACTGAAACTC
The DNA here is from genome assembly GCA_029853015.1 of Chelidonichthys spinosus. Classification (NCBI taxonomy): domain Eukaryota; kingdom Metazoa; phylum Chordata; class Actinopteri; order Perciformes; family Triglidae; genus Chelidonichthys; species Chelidonichthys spinosus. The sequence goes on along the minus strand of CM056827.1, from coordinate 20,736,667 downwards.
AGCCAGAGTCACAAACCACAGTTAAACCCCAACTAACAACCACAGTTACACCACAGCCCACAACAACAGCCGGACATCAACCTACAACGTCCATTAATCCACTTCCGACAACAGGCAGACCTCAGCCGACAACTACAGCCACACCACACTCTACAACAGCTAAACCACAACCACCAACTACACCTGTGTCAAGTAAGTTTGACCTTTGTATATTCCCTACATAAAATACATTAAACATGGACAGAGTTCCCTTAAATGTACTTTTTACCTCATATATTAGGCAGCGCCTATGAGCTCAGATACTCTCGGTCTGAGACTAACTATCTACTCTCTCTCTCTAGCGCCCTCTTGCCCAGAGAACAGCCACTACACCACTTGCGTTCCACCCTGCAGTCCAACCTGTGCACAACTGAACGGCCCGCCGGGCTGCCGTGAAGCTCAGGGCTGCGTGCAGGGATGTGTATGTGACGAAGGATTTGTGCGTGGGCGGCGGGCTTGCGTTCCGATCCAACGATGCGGATGCGTGGATGGGAACGGCACCAGATACGACGTAAGTGTCAGAATGACTCTTCAACAAAGGCACAAGTCATATAAAGCATCAAATACTGAAGTCTAACCGTGTGGACATTGGTGTCCTAGCAGTACAATGACTCTCTCGTTCTTGTCAGTTCAATGACGTGTGGTACGCCGATCACTGCAGTCAGAAATGCGAATGCGAGAGAGACGACGGCGTGGGGAAGATTGACTGCGATGACAAAGACGAGTGCGACGGGAACGCCGTCTGCCTTCAAAACGAGGAGGGCGATTATTACTGCCGGTCTACAGGTGCCGTGAATGTCAACATTTTAACTCTCTGATGCATCGAAGGCATGTGATATTTATCGTTTGACTCACTCTACTCTCCGCAGGTTTCCGGGCGTGCAACATCAGGGGCGACCCCGAGTACCGAACCTTTGATAGACAGAGGCACAACTTCAAGGGCGAGCACTCGTATGTGCTGGTCCGGACCGAACACCTGCCCAGTAACCTTCCACAGGTCTACATCGAGTGCACCAATCACATACAAGATGATGAGGATGATGATAGTAGCAGAGAAGAGGACAACAGTCGCAGAGTCAGGGATGAAGATGACGATGACGACGATGACGATGACGATGACGATGACGATGATCATGATGGTCATCATGGTGACGACAGTGACGAGCACGAGGATCGCCAGAGACTCCACAGGATTAAGATCAGAGTGTACGATCACACTGTGGTATTCAAGAAGAATCGGAAGCTGCTCGTAAGTATCGCGGGGCGTCTTCAACAAAATGCCGCCTCCGTCTCGTTTTTGTCCCTGTGGCTCCTTTTCAGCAGACGTACCATTTGGCCGCCCAGAGACGCTTGTGAAAGCACCAGGGGAAATAACTAGGGATGCACGATAATTATCGGACCGATAATTATCGGCCCGATAATAGGAATTATGACGTCATCCCGATAAATCCGATACAATTATTAATACCTCCGATAATCCGACGATAGGATGTGTGTGTTAAAACAGTGCTACGGGTGGATTGGGATGAGGGACGTTAGTTTTTTTCTAGGCGCCTCCCGTTTAGCGTGTGATGTGGTTACTGTGGTATCACAGGTTTCGGAGGAGAGAGTTAATCCACAAATCGAGCGCTCCCTTCTCATGCCAGGTTCACACTGCACGTGGAAGCGCCGCGGCGCAGCGCGCCGCCGAAAATCACGAGCGATCCGCGCACCCCCCGTTCAGACCAGACGCGTATTTCTCCGCAGCGGTCGACAAGCGCTTCTGCTCAGCTGTTGTTCATTCAGAGCTATTTTTTCCATTAAACCCCATAAAATTAATACGCCATGTTTCTGTAAGTTTGTACACTTCTTGTATTTATCCGTTCTCTTTCCGTTCTCTCTCTCTCTCTCGCGCGCTCTCTTTCTCGCGAGAGAGAGAGAGAGAGAGAGAGGGACACACACACAGACAGAGAACAGAGAGACACTGGACGCGGAAGCGCCGCGAATAGACGCGTAGCGGAGCCCGCTTCCATTCGGCGCCCCTGTTAAGCTATGGTGTCGTTCACACTGGACGCGGAGCGCCGCGAATACGCGCGGCCCTCCCGCGCCGTGAAGCGATCGTTTCGGCGTCTGCTCTATTTTTTGCGCGTGCCGCGAGTGAACGCGTCGATTCTGGCAGGAAATCACACAGAAAAACACGAGACAATCCGGTCAATTTTCAAAATAAAAGCAATTTTCAAAATAAAATACCGCGATTGACAAACGCGATCATATTTGTGTATCTAAACTCGCACTGTCGGAAACAGAAAGAGACAATACATTTAATAAATGTGAAGAGTAGATAAACAAATATGTGTATTTCAACGGTATATATATATAAATAAATATTGTCATTTTATTGAAGAGTCAAAACTGTTCTTGGCTTTCTTTTGTTCATAGTATTAATTATCATGTCACTGTGATACATCTGGTATGGTGTTTGGTAAAAGGCAAAGCTATGCTAAATCTACCTAAGCTTAGTCATTAGTGTTTTTGACCTGAATTTGATCTGAATATACATTCAAAAACGAATAACAATATTATCGGTTATCGGTATCGGTATCGGTCCCAAGGAGCAGAAAGTTATCGATATCGGTATCGGCTTCAAAAAATCAATATCGTGCATCCCTAGTCATTAGTGTTTTTGACCTGAATTTGATCTGAATATACATTCAAAAACGAATAACAATATTATCGGTTATCGGTATCGGTATCGGTCCCGAGGAGCAGAAAGTTATCGATATCGGTATCGGCTTCAAAAAATCAATATCGTGCATCCCTAGAAATAACCGCCGCTACGTCATATGTTCTCTGTTGAGGCGTAATGACAGCAGCGAAGCAGTTGATTGTGTGCTAAATTATGCTCTGTCATGTCATATGTTATTTATTTATTTATAGGTTATAGGAGACTTAATTCCTTCCTTCCATTCCTCTAAAAAGCAGTCTGAGTCGTGTCATTGTATTTTTTCTAAATGATTCAAATTGAAAATGAATCAAGGCTGACCCAAATGGTGCAAAGCTTTGTCCGTTGCCATGGTAATCCCCGTCCAAATCAGTGCAGAGCTGTAGAACAGCTGATCCACCACAATGGTCAAAATCCCTCCTATCCATTAAACACTAAACAAGCTGATGTGACCTATTCAGCCAAATAATGTATCAAATGAACCAAAACACTGAAATCAGCAATTAAGTGGACACAAAACACCGTTAATGTGGAAGAACCCGGCCTCTAAAAAGGCACGAGGAAACATTTTCACAGGTGTACGTTACTGTCTGTTCCAACATCACGTCTTCATGTATTCAGTTGTTCCTTTCAATAGGCCATTGCTGTAATATATTTGTGGTTATTGCACATTTGAATTTCAATTAAAAGGAAAATCCGTTCCACAAATTCAAATTTCGACACAATGAGGGGGGTTGGTCGAAAAGTTATTAAAGTAAAAGTCATTATAATTCATCTTGAGGGCGACCGTCTACAGAAAATGTCATGACAATCCATCTAATAGTAGCAGAGATGTTTAACTGAAATCCTAAAAGAAAATCTCAACCTCACGGAAAAGTCAGGAGATCAAGGACGTCAGTAAGTGAACCATGAATGTCTGGACCAACTCTCAGGGCAATCCAATCAACAGCTGTCGAGATAGTTCAGTCTGTTAGCATTAGCTAAAATGTATGTTTGGAAGTACAAATATGAGATCAGACAAGTCTAGTTAAATATGATGAACTACACTGACACTGTCTGCCTCCAGGTCGATGGAAGGAGAACTAGAACTCCCGCCTCGCCGACCGCCGGTCTTCACATCTGGGAGCATTCCTCTCGCATCTACCTGAAGACTGACTTCGGCCTCTCGGTGGAGTTTGATGGACGCAGCTCAGCAGGTAGCTAATCTCCCCCTCATCAAACAGGCCTGTGATGTGTAGGATTCATGAACAAATCCTTCCAAAATGAGCAGTGCATATGGGATTTGGTGGCATCTAGTGGTGAGGTTGCAGACTGCATCCAATAGGAATTCCTTGAAAATGAATGATTTTCTCTGACACAGTGAGTTGAGTAATGCTGTGTTGTCGCTGTGTCTGCAGAGATCGTCCTACCACGCTTGTATAAAGAGAAGGTGGGGGGTCTCTGTGGGAACTTTGACGGGAAGAGCAGGAACGACTGGATGAAGCCGGATGGTACCGTGGCAAGGAGCCTTCGGGAGTTTGGAGAGAGCTGGAGAGTGAACGGATGAATGTAAGGATGACACTTAAAACCACACCTGTACTCATAGAAACAGCACTGACGCATTTACTGACGCATCCCCCCCCCCCCCCAGACAACATAGCGTCTCCCAAACCTATGATGCTAAACATGACGGGGAACAAACGTCTTTACCTCCAGCTCTCCGGGACCGCGAACACAGGACAATGACGCATGTTTTTGTTGTTATAGCAACGGCTCTTAAAGGGCCACTCATAGAACCCTATCTGCACGCTCGCCAGTCATCGCCAAGCCAACGGCTTTGCATATACTCTATGAAATTTGATGATTATGCATGACTATCTGGGATTATTTATCATGATTCAATAATGTTGGAACTCAATGTGCCATGAATATGTTATATAATAATGTGTATTTGAAGGCCAGTGTGTTGATAGTTTTTCTATTGAATCTTCACTGTGCTAATAAATATGCACTGGCCTTACATCATGTCGTCATTAGTCCAGTCATTTCAGTCTTAACGGCACATCTATACAATCTCACTGTGTTCTAATCATGACAGCAAATAAAAAGTATTACAGACAACATCTGTAACGTGATATTATGTGAAGACATGGTTGTTGTTTTTTTTCTGGCAGACAATAGGAAAATCTGAAAATGACCCCATAAATAGTCTCCAAGAAAAATGTTTTAATAATTCAGTTCTTATCTAAATTAAGGTTCAGGGCTTATCCTCCTGTTCGAGTGGCCCATGCTGTTCGACTTATAAGGGGTAGTGGTTGAAATCCCCCCCTCCTATGAAATGGTACACCCCATGGAGACACAGACACATGCTGATCACCCCACACTCATTCTGCCTGCAGTGTCACATCTTCACCAGCAGATGGCAGCAAAGCATGATTATCCAATAACTACAAAAGGATTCAACCATCCTAAAAAGGTGCAGTGGGGTCGGTCATATGGGAAGTTTGAATGTAAAAATCAATTTGTGTTTGCACCTTTCTTTCTACAAATGTCCAAATGTGTGACCATTCACTCTTAAAGTTTCTGTTTTTATCCCATAATAAGGAACTTTATGTGAGTTTAGAGGCTTTATCTAACGTAGTGTGTTCTTCTGGATTCAGACCCATCCAGCTGCACTTTGACTATCATTGTTCTAACAAAAATATATATATATTTTTTTTATTCAGCACTATTGGACCATCACAGCGAGGTACAGGGTGAAAATAGATAACAAATAAATATTTGTTGGAATGTTCCATTTTGCGGCAATACAAGAAACTGTAGCTGTAGTGAATGATTATTCTCATTTGTTGATTATTAATGTCGACTATCCGATTGCCCATCATAATTGTTCAAAGTCAAATATCAGATGTCTCGTTTTATCCAACCAACTATCCAATAAATAATGATATTAAGAGTATTTTCACAGAAGATTGCAGAAATCAAAAAATAATCACATTTGACGAGCTCGAACTAGAACCTTTTTTTTTAAATTACTCCAAAAAAATAAATAAATTATCAAACTTGATAGCAATCAATTTGATCGTTGCATCTCGACAACAGAATGACAGAATATTCAGGATGATATTCAACAGGTTCAACATGAAGACTTTCAGCAAACAGAACCAAACTCTGACTCACATCAACACTGAAGTCTGAACACAACGAACAGGCAACGAGCGACGACAGGCCCGGGTGTACGTTTGTAGAGGAGCAGCTTCAGGGCAACACGTGACCGGAAGACAACAAGACATAAACACTTCAAAGCGCCGCCGACAGACAGACAGACGAGGTCCACTTACTTTATCTGACGACAAGGCCCGCTCTCCTGGACTGGACTGAAGTGGTCCACATCCTCCTGGACTGGAATGAAGTGGTCCACATCCTCCTGGACTGGAATGGTCCCCGTTCTCCTGGACTGGACTTAAGTGGTCCACATCCTCCCGGACTGGAATGAAGTGGTCCACATCCTCCTGGACTGGAATGGTCCCCGTCCTCCTGGACTGGACTGAAGTGGTCCACATCCTCCTGGACTGGAATGGTCCCCGCTCTCCTGGACTGGACTGGTCCAAGTCTTCCTGGACTTGACTGAAGTGGTCCAAGTCCTCCTGGACTGGGCTAGAATGGAATGGTCCACGTCCTCCTGGACTGGAATGAAGTGGTCCAAGTCCTCCTGGACTGAAATAGTCCACGTCCTCCTGGACTGGACTAGAATGGAATGGTCCACGTCGTCCTGGACTGGACTGCATTGGTCCACGTCCTCCCGGACCGGACTGAAGTGGTTCTCGTCCTCCCGGACTGAACGTTAGTTCGGGTCCACTGTTAGCACAACACCGTTAAACAAGCTAACTCATGCTAACGGTTCGTGTTAGCATGCGAGTTAAACGTTATTCTATCGCGATGCCAGTTAGTTCACTGAACTCTTAACTCTCTTACTGAACTGTTCACTTTATTATTTAAAAATAATATTTTCAACAAAGGTGTCCGTTGTTTCCATCAGTTAGACTTGATTTACTTGTTTAATACTAATTGCGTCATCATTTCGTCGACTGTACGGGTGCATTATTATTATTTACCAACCACAGCCACCGAGGGGCGCTGTTTCCTCGGCTTATCTTCTTCTTCTTCGGTTTTCAATGGCGGTTTAGGAGCAGTAGATTGACAGGAAGATGAATTAATTAAATTAAAATAAACAAACAAAAGAACTAATAATAATGATACAATTTAAACTAAGTAATCATATTTACACTAATTTTGAACTGAACTACATCTTCTTTGGTTTTTAATGGTGGTTGGCCAACAAGGTGGAGCAGTAGATTGACAGGAAGATAAATAAATTAAATTAAAAAAAAAACGAATAAACAAACAAGCACTAATAATAATAATAATAATAATAATAATACAATTAAAACCAAATAATAATATTAACACTCAATTTGAACTGAACTATATGACGTAAATTAAACTAAATTCTCTGCATGATTCCTGCCACTCTTAAATAACTAATGAGTAGGCTTGTGTTTTCTTCTTCTTTCTCTTCTTTCTTTCTTTCTTTCTTTCTTTCTTTCTTTCTTTCTTCTTTCTTTCTTTCTTTCTTTCTTTCCATGATGAGAAAATGCCACAGCGTTGAGCTTCAGCTTCTCTCAGAACTCGTTTATGAATCAGCATAATTTCTGTTCCACTCCAAACAGGATTTGTGAGCGTTAGACTCAGATAATCATATTTGTGTCCGTGTCGTGCTGTTTATTCAAAGGTGACACTGTTTTTTTGTGTATAAATGTCAGTATTATGCTCTGATTACATGGTATTATATCTCTGAATATATGCAGTCTGGTGATTTTTCTAGTGGTGGTTTATGTACACTTTGTGTAAAATAATAAAGGAAAAAAGACAACTTTGGGTTTCATGCATTAAGATCAAACAGAGGATCTAAACTTACTTAGGAGCATTTCTGTCATACCAGTTTTACGTACAACATCATTAGTTAAATAACACACCTTCAACTTGGAATATAACAACATACTTCATCATGAAAACTCAACAGTTATATATAATAGAGAGCAAATACAATTTTTAAAAAGGCACATTAAAACCACAGTGTAAGGAAGGCACACTGTTAAAGGAAGTATCTGTAAACCTTTTCTTCGTCATTATAACGTCTAATAATTATTACTACCAAACGGATCAACAACAAAAACAGCACATGTTCACCACTAGATGGCAGCAAAACCCCACACTCCACATCAGCAGCCTCCTCTCCCACAGCATCCTGCACACATTGTAATAATAATAATAGCAATAATAATAATAATAATGTCAGCATGCACAGCCTTTACAACCACAGGTACATATTAACTTCGTTCTACGCCGAAGCTCTTTCAAAACCTCAGATTTTCGTGAATGCATCTGTTTCTGTAGCTGAAGATGAATTATTATTGTTGTTGTTGTTGTCGAGGTCAACAATAACCCTCCAAAGTTACGTCGTTGCCTGGACATCTACACAGACTGGGAACACCAGTTCTTCAGCAGTGTCGCTACTTGGCCAGCAGATGGCGCCAGACACACGCGTCCCGGAGCGGAGGCCAGACTCCCGGGACCACCAGTCAGTGAAACAGATATTCATGTCACCCAATCATGTGGTTAACAAGTCTGAACGTTTGCTTTGGCACCTTTTTTTCTCTCTGCAGGTGTGAAACACGGAATATTCCCGGAACAGAAGTCTCCTTTTAAACAAACACGGAGGAATGTAACTAAATACATATCATTTGCATTAAGCATCATTAAGTCAGTTTCAATAGAGATGATCTATCTTACTGCTATCTAACTACTTCCCAGAATATTCCAGTACTCCTTATGATTTACTATAAGAGGCTGAGGGCGTTGTGGTGAGCTGAGACAGCAGGGTCTGGACCAGATCCCAGGTCCAGACTCTCCAGCGAGCTACATATAGTTCCAATGCAGCTTTTTTTTTTTTTTTTTTTTAACCACCAGCAGCCTTAAAAGTGAGGTAGTGTCCGCGTCCGAGCAGCTTTTTCTGACTGTCATCATGTTTGACATGTTACATGACGTCATCACGTGCTGTCGTTACGCCATTTACCACGTTGCACGTCTCAACCTGCAATGTAAAGTATTTTTATTGGCTAAATCGCAAATGTGTTGCATGCACGAATAATTAAAAAATCTATTTGCCTGGACAAAAATAAAATATTCTGGATGATCAGGATGCAAAATCAACTTAATCAGTTCCTGCTTGAGGCTGTTTGCAAAGTGAAATAAAAATAAAGTAAAATGTGCATTCTACTATATCTATATGATTGAGATAAATGAGGATTGGTTTCCTCTGCGGCTGCAGCAGAGAGAATATGAGTTTATTAAAAAGCATAAAAACATGGTTCAGTCCGGACTATCTGGTCAGAGTTAAATGTTTTTTGGGGCAAACATCAAGGCAGCCTTGTTTGGCTGGACCGGGTCTAGCGGTGACCCCCATCAGGACTTCAAGGGGAGGATGGGACCGAAATCTAATTATGAAGGGAGAAGAAGAAACGGGTCCACATGGCCCCGGGGACCGGCGCGACCTCTAGGAGCGGATAGTTTGAATTAGGCCAGCATTGTCTAGTCCGGACCCACGTCTGACCCCGGATGCTTTCATTAAAACGCCTTTATCCCCCCCAGGATCCACCTCCGGGCTCCTACCTGTCCGAGGACCCGGAGCCGGAGCCAGTCAGCGGTGTGTGTGTGTGTGTGTGTGTGTGTGTGTGTGTGTGTGTGTGTGGTGCAAATGAGAAGCGTGTGTTCTCCGCCGGCTGCTCTCCGCGCAATTGAAGTTAATTCCGCAGACTAAGCGAGTCCCGGTTCACGTTTCACCGCGGCTTTGTAAAGTTAGACGGTGCGCGGGCGGGCAGGGCCCGAGCGCGGCACCCGGGGTCACCGGGAGGTTGCGTTACCGCGTAATGGCTCAGGAATGTTGCGTCGAGCCCTTTGGCTCTAATTAGACTCAATTTAGGAGAGAGAGAGAGTGACGTCATTTCTCTTTTATTTCGCATGCATTTCCATTTTTTTATTTTTTATTTGGAGGCTGCTTGATGATGCTGCTGTTAATATAAATAAACACTTCATTTATTAATGTATACATATTCAAAGTCTACAGTGTCATTTAATTAAAATAATGTAGATCACGTGTGTTCAGTTAAACTGAAGTCAGAGCATGACAAACCTGATGGCAGGTCAAGACACACACACACACACGCACACAGAGAGAGAGAGAGAGAGAGAGAGAGAGTCTCCATGTAGTCCACACACTGTCGGTCTGCTGGTTCCCCTGGTTCCCCGGTCCTCTGGTTCCCTGGTTCCCCATCCCCTGGTTCCTCTGTTCCCCTGGTTCCCCGTCCCCTGGTTCCTCTGTTCCCCTGGTTCCCCATGGCGTGTTCATGTCCAAGGCCTGGTGTTATTGATCCTGATTGGGCCTCACAGGAGGAGATTCCGGCCTCCTGTTGACCCTCACGTCTCCATGTTTCCACCCTTCTCTCAGATCAGAGGCAGCCGTCTCCCCCCTGTCTGCCTGCCTGCCTGCCTGCCTGTCTGTCTGTCTGTCTGTCTGCCTGTCTGTCTGCCATGCTGCTTGCGTGAGCATTGTGATTGTCAGATGGAATGGGGGGTTGGACTTACTACAGGTTTTTTTTGGGTGAAATCACTAGCAGGTCTTGCCTGATCAGTCCACACTGACGTTTTTCTGGCTTGGCGACTGTCAAAACATCCCCCCCATGCTTTCTTACCCCTCCCCCCCCCTCACAAGCTGCTCTCCTCTTCAAAGTCAAACTTCTCCATGTGGCCTGCGTTGAGTTTCTGCGTTGACGTCGGCCCGCTGCGTATGAACCCGTGGTCCTCTCGCTCCTCGTCGCCGCCCAGGCACTTGAGGAGCGTCATGGCCAGAAAGGAGTAGAAGATCATGACCACCAGGATGTAGAAGTACGCATTGTCGTAAGCCTCCCTGGAGCTGGAGCCGGTGGATGGCGGGCTGCTGGACACGGTGGCGTTGACCCGCCGCTCGCCGACCTCCTCCAGCAGCTGACGGCATCTGGAGAGGAGAGGCAGCAGCAGGGTCCGGTTCATGGTCTTCATCCTGGAGCGAACAAACAAGAGGGGACCGGTGGCACCGAGAACAGGGGCGGGCACATCACCAGTTTAGGAAAGGAACGCTGCTGAGTCCTCCGCCACCCTTCAACCAGCCTGATAAGGTGGTATTGCAGAGATAAAGGTGGTATTCCAGAGATAAAGGCTGCTCTGCCCTTTTAGATGCAGACAAACTCCCATAAAACCACAACTGAACTCCCTTTTGTCCTTCAGTCATACTCGCCACGATTACAATTCTCCATTCTGGCTCAAACTATTTTCTGAAGCTCCCTTTTAACTCTCTTTTTTTTCTTCTTTATCTTTTTTCAGCCCGTCCTCTTTGTACTCCTTCCCTTCACTTTCAATTTGGGCTCTTGGAAGCTGCAGAGACGCTTGGATTGTTGTCAGCTCCGGTCAAGTAGTCTACTCATTTCAAAGAGTGTTGGGGTCAGAGGTTAAGTTGTCTCCAGTGTGTTGCTGCTTGACTGACACTCCGCTCCAAAGCAACCCCTTTGGCTTTCTCACTCATTGTGTGTTACAAGTTGAGCACTTGTAAGGAAAAAAAAAAAGAGAGTTTGCAAGGAGGAAAAGAAAATAGTGAAATGTGATCTCGCCTTGATCTTATGTGTTGGCAACAAACACACAAACAATATATTTAAAACAACATTCTCACGCACGCACACTTCGTCATAAACCCTGAAGGACACGGACAGCTGCATACCTGATCCTGGACCTCCAGCAGGAGAGGAGAAAACACCAGGGAGATAAAACCGTGATGCGTGTGGAACGCTCGCAGGCGTCTGCCAACTGGGTGAACAGTGTTTTCCTTCAGTTCTGCCGCTGATCCCAGAGCAGCCATGTAGGCCGGCGTCCCGGGGAGCCGGCGGCCGCTCGGCTTGTATAATTTACAGCCGCTCTGCTTTAGCCATTACGGGGTGTGAAGGAGCCCCCCGGGAGCAGGAATTTGTCCAAAAGGAGTGTTTATGAAAGGGGATATATTTATGATTTAGTGCTGGAGGAGGGTGCTGCTCCCAGAGGAGGAACCCTCACCGTCCTCCGGCTCATCCTCATTTAGACTGGAGAGGCTGGGAGGTTGGAAATCAATAAGAAGAAACATTTATTATTGCTTGTAATCTCTTAATTATTTTAATTTCTTATATTTCATTTATTTGTTAATTTGACCTCTAATTTGAGGTCTTTTTCATTTAAAATTATATCCTAAAATACCCAATTAGATTACCACCAAGTGTATGTTTTTAATCCTATATTTTTTACAAATCACATGAATGAGAAAAGTCACAACTTTCTAACATTTTATATAGTTTATTATAAATAGTAAATAGTGCTGTATTGTACACAAAACTTTTTACCACAAAATCATTTTTACGGCAATGTAAATGTAAATGATAGAAAAGGAAGGAGACATGTCTATGAACACGTGTAGGACTGAAGCACTGAAGAGCCCTTAATAGAAAACAGAGACGAAACACTGACGCTAAAATAAATAAGAAATGGAACTAATGTTTTAAGTTCCTGGTGAAAACTAAATAATAACACATGCAAAATAAAATTAAAACAATTCAAAAAAATTAACTGCCAACCTGAATAATGTATTCACTGGCAGAGAATTTTTTTTGGCTTAATGACATCACGACTACATTTGCTATTTGTCATCGCTTGATGAGTTTCCCCTGATTGATCAATGCACACGACCCAGAGTTAATGACATAAAAAAGAGAGTATAATCGGGGACATTTGATCGCTGTTAGTTGTTTAGATCACGTGAGGTATGAATGTATTGCACTTTCTTTGGGTTGCAGTGGTTTCACGATGACTCCACTCCGCCTCCATTCATGCCTTTCTGCTGCTGTTTTTCACGTTTCCAAAGTCTTCCATGAGAATCAACGTACAGTAAGTTTTATTTAAGACGTCGGGATGTCGGGGATCCTCCAACAACGTTATCATCAACCGAAGAACACGCCCCTCCCCTGATCAGACACATGGGGGGGGGGGGCCTCTCTGCCACTTATTACAAAAATCAAACACAGAATCTTGAATATATTTACCCCCCCCCCCCCCCCATGTGTTCCTCTGTAAGTTCGGACAACGAGCCGCTTGGTCCTCGGAGCGTGACGCACAACTGAAGCGATTGCCAGGTAACAGGAGAGGCTACGCCTTTGGTCCAAATTATTCCAGTCCTCCCCCCCCTCCCTCCTCCTCCATCGCCATCACTACACCTCCACCTCCACCGGTCCCCTTGCTGAAGGGAGATCCCCTCGACCCCCTTCACCCACCCAACCGCTCCCTGGCTGTCCTCGGGGCTGTGGTTTGGCAAAGGTAGTGGAGGGTGGAGGGGAAGGGGAGTATGGGGGGGTCCGACTGGCCCGGGAGCCTCCTGTCCAGACCACGTTGGGGTCTTCATATAATGAAAGGCACCTGAGGAGGACAGGGAGAGACAGAAGGAAGGTGTTAAATGAGAGTTGTGATGAAGAAGGGAGGTGTTCACGAGCAGGTGAGGATGGAAATGTGAATAAAAGAACTGGAACAAACAGGTGAGGGGCTTTGGGGGACCCTCCTCCTGTGAACCTGGTGTTGTGGGTCAACCCGGTCCGGGACTGAGCCTGGATCTGTGGCTCTGCTCCACTGATCAATAACAACTTCAAATCTGACCTCCAGTGGGACACATGGTTCTAATCCGGCCTGCCAAGGGCCATAATCGGCCCCTGTTAAAGAGCCCCATACCCTCCTGTTACACACACACACACACACACACACACACTCCCCCCCCCCCCCCCCCCCAAACCCCCAAAAGCTACATGTGGGTCTCTCCCAGGACTAAATTAATGACATCAAGATGTTGCCACTGATGGGCCGGTCAACATGTGGTGGTGTACCTCAGACCAGCCTCGGCAACACACCGCCCCCCCCCCCCCCCCCCCCCTCCTGTCAAACACGCTTTAGGAAGTCGCTCCTTTCATTGGGGGGGGCTATCTCTGTTACCCAGGGGTCATTGCGTGGCGAGGTAGTCTGATGGGGGCCGAGCTCATCACACGGGGTCACGAAAGGACGGCTAGGGAAGATGCCTGTGCGTGTGTGTGTCTGTATGTGTGTGTGTGTGTGTGTGTGTCTGTGTGCGTGTGTGTGTCTGTATGTGTGTGTGTGTGTGTGTGTGTGCGTGTGTGTGTGTCTGTGTCTGTGTGTGTGTGTTGGGGATGAGAACGCCGTGTGGATCCTCGATGATGGTAATGTAAACGGAGGTGACCCGGCCACCGGCGCTCTATGACATACATGTAATTTCAGCGTGATTAGAGACCCTCGCTCATCAGAGGGGGGTCCGCCCAATTAAGAATATCTATAACGCAAATTCAGACCAGGGGGTCACTACGGCGGCGTGTCAGGGCCGCTGGAGGGAAAACAACACAGAGCCCAGAGAGGGGGCAACATTCAGAGACAAACAGTCCGTTTTTTTCTCTGGACATTGTTTGTGTTTCCTACAGCGGCCCTAAAACGCCGTCGTAGGTCACAGACGGACACGACCTCTGATCAGCTCATTTAGAAGTCAGAATGAAAACGCTGCGTACCTTGCTCTGCGTGTACTGTCCGTACTGGTAGGTGGGGTGGTGCTCCATGGCGTAGGCCGGCGTGCTGTAGGAGGGCGGGCAGTAGGACTGGGTGCTGGGCAGCGTGGGCATACTGGTCAGGCCTGGCAGAGCCTCCAAGCGCTGGGAACCATGGCAACTGGCGGCCATGCCGCCATTGGGCTCCAGGCCGCCGGTGAGCGGCGAGAGGGCGAAGTCACTCTGGGACTGATGAGGGACTCCACCAGGGTTCAACAGACCCATCACCTGGAGGGGACACACGGAGGAACATTACTGATCACTGTTTTTACACCTTTTCATTAACGCGGACCCTCTCCAGGTCTGAGGTCCTTCATCATGGCTTCCCTTCCCTCTGCTGGTGGCTGAACAGTTCAAACTCTTCATGTCACATTTATGGCCGAAGAGGATATTTTGTGTTTTTATTTCCCCGACGTGTCACGTGTGGTTTCGACAGCATTGTGTTATGAATAGGTTTTAAGAATTTTAAACGATATAAGACAAATATTACAGCAGTAAATTTGTGATGTGTTTTCTGAAGGAGAACTGAAACAGATCCGTGTGTGTGATGTATGGCCGTCTGCGTTTCCCTCCCTCGCTTCTCTTGATGCCTGAAATCAGCGTGTCCTTGTGAGGCGGGTGAAGAGGCCAAAGGGGACGTGGGAACAAGCAGCACGGTGTGTTTGTGTGTGTGTGTGTGTGTGCGTGCGTGCCAGCTACCTCTCCTCCGTGTGGAGTTGTGTATTTAACAGTAGGTGTGTGTGTGTGTGTGTGTGTGTGTGTGTGTGTAATATAAGCATTTTTTGCTCTGATGTCAGGGGCGCTGGGTATCGGTGATACATCGTGAACAGCTGCATGCAGGTTTGCGTGAGAAGCAAAGTCACAAAAATGTCTAAAAAGTTAAAGAAGAAGAAGAAGAAGAAGAAGACAGTTGCAGTTGGAGAAAGTAGATCCAAATCTAAGCAACAAAACAACTGATTATAATAATAAAAGGACACTTAAAAATAAGTAAAACTGAGCATAAAAACAAACTCTGACAGCCAGTTGACACACACACACACACACACACAGTTCTGAGGCAACCTCAGGTGTGTTTCATGTAATTTACAGTCTGTCAGTGATCTGAGAAATATTGAATATTAACCACCGGCACGATGTTTGATTTGCTGTAAAATACACACAAAAAAAATGTGTGAATATTAATATTTTTGTTCCTCTATTGAGGTTTCAGCCTAACATAAACCTTCTCGCCGCTTTACGACAGTTAAATAAATAATTCTCCTAAAGGCATCCAAACACTCTGTATTATTTAATAATATTTAGTTAATTAAAAATATCGCTTGCTGCAACTTATATGTAATGTTTTGAAAACAGTTCTGGAGGTATCGTGTTACGGCATCACACATACGTCCATCTGCACACTCTTGAAACGGCAGCAGCTCCCTGACGGCGTCTGTTCTGAGGCTGTTCCGGGGATTAGGTCTCTGGGGGGGTGCAAAGCCCGGACTCGCTCAGTGAGAACAAGGGGGTTCCTTTTGGTATGCACCAGATCTATGGGGAGACGCCAGAGGACCCCCGATAAACCACGGAGTCCCAGTACAGACAACAAGCGCCCATAGAGTCCAGAATCCAGGTCTGGATCTGAACCTCGGACCTCCTGATGGATGCAGCCGTAGGTGGGTCTGGAGGTCCAGATCATTCCAGGGATTTAACAACAAATAGGCGAGCTGCGTAGCCGTCGGAGGAAAAGTTTCCTAAGTGCGGAGGTCTTCATATATTAACTATCAATGTCATAGGATTTAATCAATTCTCATTTCCTCCCTCCTTATTAAATGAAAAATTAATTCTCTCCTCGTCTGTTAGTATTGCAATATACATTCAAACAGCTGCAATGAACACATGAATTAAAACAAATTAGCCAACAAAGTGAGTCATTTGCATAAATTACACACTTTGTTACGAGGGGAGAGATTACTTCATTCCAATCAATTAAGACACTGGAACATTCTATGATTGCTATTCCAGTAGGAGGAGGAGGAGGAGGAGGAGGAGGAGGAGGAGGATGAGGAGGAACATTCCAGGCCTGCCTGGGCCCGTTTCTGCACGGAGACGCCCCGCCGAGGTTAACGCCAGAACCATCCGCGAGGCCGTCGCCTCACCTTTGACCTCTGGATTGGAGTGTGTGAACTCGCTTACAGGACGACGGCCACCAGCAGACCAGTTGAGTCTCAGCCAGCTGGGATTTAAACCATCAACTGGTGCGGCTGGTCTTGGTTTTCCGTCTTCTATACGTTTGTTTGTCCGACAGAAATAAAACGTAGAAAACACTTTAAAGTAAATGTTGATTCTGGGAACCGGCAGCCAACACACACACACACACACACACACATCCTCAGGCTCTCACATTGGAACAAACCTGCCCGAGGCTGTTTTTGTTTTTTTATCTGTGCCTGACAGCAGTCCGAGACTCTCTCTCATGGGAATTAGTACCCAGCATGCATTGCATGTGGTGCCGGCCACCCTTTGTGGCTGTTAAAAGCTCGTTTTCCGCCTGTTAGTCTATCTGCCGGGGCCCGGCGTAGGAGCCGCTGATGGACACTGATGACTGTGTAATCGACCATAATTGTCTTTTCAGTTTTGATTTGTGTCATCCTCCGATATCCGTACATCCTCTCCCTCATGTCTGCTCCGTCTCCGCCGCCACGGAAACACCGACGCTCGCCGCATTTTAGATTCATCAAATAACCCCGCCGGGAAAATAAACAAAAAATTAAAAGCTACCGTATTTCTGAGACTAACAAGGTTTCTCAATGTCACTGCCGTGACACCGCAGAGGTCACACACACACACACACAAACATGCACACACACACACTCACACCTTTCATATGGTGCATCACATGAAGACGTCTCAGTGTTTCCTGGCAGGATTACATGTACAGGTGTGTGTTTGAGAAGCAGGATGTGGAGACGAACCTGTGGCGAGAGGCCGTTGGCGATGGCGGGGTTGACGGCGTTGCCGTGTCCCGTCGGGGCCACGAAGCCGTCCGAGTACCCCGAGAAGCCGTGGCGTCCGGAGGACAGGCAGTAACCGGAGCCTCCGTCCTGGGAGCCGGCCGCCGAGCCGAGCCCGCTCTGGTGCACGGAGGTCGGCGGGAGGGGCTGCGGCCGGTGCACCGTGCCCGGCTGCTCCGATGCTGCACCGGGAAAAAAAACACACCTTACTTTAAAAAAACCCGCCGTGTTTCATCCGGAAGAATTTGGTGAAGATTCTGTGGGTGTGAAAACCCACCTTGAGCTATAGAAGTGGGAGTGTAAGGGCTGTCGGACAGCTGATAGGGCTGCAGGCCGGACATGGCTGAGGGAGGGAAACCGCCGGGGATCAGGTGGTTAAAAGCCATCAGCTGATTGGCTCCCGCCTGCTTCCTCCACCGTGCTCTCCTGTTGCTGAACCACACCTGAGAGGAGAAACAAGAGTGTTTATTTGAAAGACTATGTGGACTTCTACAGTCCATTGACTGTGTGTGTGTGTGTGTGTGTGTGTGTGTGTGAGACCCGTTACTGATAGAGATCTGAACATCTGGAGCGTGTGGTGAAACCACATCCATGACATCTTTGTGTGGGTTCAGAGGGTTAACAGCTGTTAAAGCCCATATTAGCACATTATCTAAATCAGGCATCTATTTGGGGATCTTTATATTTATAGCCCCCTTTTTGTTGAGTATCGGACAAAAATAGGGGAGGCCATCTTCCACACACAGTGGGCACAGTGTACATGTAGATGTGGGGAAGGGGGTCAGGCGTGGGGTCGGGGCTGTTGTGGGGGGAAACACGTCTAATGGCTGTGAGGAATGTGTGGCAACCACCCAAAGGCAATTTAACACGTATCCATGACAGATCGACACACGTCTGCCCGTCAGGGACCGGGCTCTGGGGGTCTGGGGGTCTCTGGGTTTTTGAGGGTGAAGCAAGGTCTTCATCAGGACCCCCGAGGCTGATAGAGACCCGATGGAGGGACCCTCTATTACATATGGTATAAAACTGTGCTGCTTATTAAACATGCCGTTAATCATGTAATAATGATGCTAAGCCATTAAAATAATACTTGCTGACATATTCTGATTCTATTTTGGCATTTCTACGTGACAATTTCTCAACATAATATGAAACAAACAGGAAGATTACGTTTAATATAGGTTGTCTTCATGTTGAGGTGTGTTTTTGGAAGGCTGAAGGTCTCTGGTCTCACCTGAACCCGAGCCTCCGTCAGCTTGGCGCGCTGAGCCAGCTCCTCCCGGGTGTAGATGTCGGGGTAGTGCGTGCGTTCGAACGCCCTCTCCAGCTCCTCCAGCTGCTCCGCCGTGAAGGTGGTCCGGCTGCGGCGCTGCTTCCTCTTCAGGGGCAGGCCCGGCTCCGAGTCCACATCGGAGCCCTCGTCCGAGTGACTGGCTGGGGAGAACAGAACCGGAACAAGAGTGTTACTTCAACATACAGGAAAGTTGACGGGATCGGAGACAATAGGGTGGAGTACAACATTGGGATTGTCTCCCTTAAACTCATCAGTGGTTTCCTGAGGGGATCAAACGCCGGAAGCTGCTTGAACATGGATTAAAGAGGACTAGAGCCCTCTGGGGCTTCATTCCCCGGGACTCTGTGTCTCTGCCGGTCTTAGCCATGCTGTGCACTCTGCCGATAGGCTCCCACAGCAAAGAGCAGTCTGCCCGTTTTTTTGCAGGTGCTCCTTAATCTGTTTGTTCAGTTGAAGGCAGCGGAGAGCAGAGAGACAGCCATTGGGATCTAATTCAGCAGAAGAAGGGAATCAATGAAGGCTTGAGACTGGAGACAGAGGTCTATTGCTGCCTTTCTGTGTGTGTGTGGGGGGGGGGGGTTACCCATCTATTAAATAATGATTAGGCGCCACAAACTAGCGTGACAGCCTCTTCCATTGTCCGCCATTAGATGTCTGCAATCCCCCCGTCTCTTTCCCAGTAAACATGCATCTGCTGCGTCCCGGCTTCCACTCGGCCAACGCCGTCTACGACACAGATGGACACGAGACAAGAAAGAGCTGCGGTGCACTCCCAAACCCAGCCCCTCTTAGACCTCCCCGGGAAGGTTCACTGCACCTTTTCCAACAAACAACAAAAAAAAAAACAAAGTAAATAACAGAAGCAGAGAGACAGGTGGAAGCAACGGGAAGGCTTCAGCTGGAGGACTGAAGCTCGTCTGTTCTCCCTCTGCCCTCCAGATTTAAAGCTTTAATTAAAAAAGTGCCAAGTCAGACATGGGGAGGGAGGGAGGGGGGGAGGGGGGGGGGGGGTCTCCCCTTGCCTCTGGAGCCTCTGGAGCCGAGCAGGAAATGTTTGCGCTGGTTGCCAGTGTGTGTCTGACCAGGCATTACACACGGATTTGCTCCCTGGGAACGCCGCTGCGCTCCGTGCCGCCAGCGCACACAAGCCCTCTGATGCCGAGCAGAGCTCTTTATTACATCTGAACCCGAAGGGCGCCACGCTGGCATTAAGTCGCACACAGACGATTGGGTACGATGGGAGCTGGAAGGCGCTCTGTGAGTTCGGGGATGTGGTTTGTTTAGGTAAGGATGTGGCCTGAGATGTCGGAGCACATTTTTTTTTATAGTTTACGGCGTTGGGAGGCCACACAGCGTGAACACCAGCTGGATTCCCTTTGTTTTAAACATCGCGATAGGAAGAGAAACTCCCATTAGCATGAAGACAACAAAAACCCATCACTGTGAAATACTAAAAAAGATCAAATTCACTCAACTTCTAAAATTCATTTTCAAATGTCGACATAGTCCAGACCCATACAGTACATCCAGGATGATGTGGATTCTTGGTGACTGTAAAATACCATCCGTACATCTACATTTGGACAGTCTGCTTTTTAACACAACTTAAAATCAAATTAATTCCAGATATAAAACTGTTTACAATGAAGGTTAAGTGTTGGCTAAAAACAACGCTGATATTATTAATATATAACTTGAAAGGTGTTATATATTTAATAATATACAGTTCTGATTTTGTAGTATGTATATTAGTATACTGTGTAATGTAGTTTTTTTTATATCCTATTATGCTGATTATGTTGTTGTTCATCGCCTCTATTTAAATTAAATTCTATTCCAACATGAAGGCAAAGTAATGTTCAATGTCATTCCCATTTTAATGACAGAGAAAGTAAAAAAACACAGAGAACCAATGACGGAGCAGAAACCATAGATTCCTGAGGGGGGGCTCATAAACTCACTGTAACTCATGTTAACTGCAGGGTGGGGGGGGTCTCCCCTCCCCCCCCTTTTATTTCTGTCTTCCCCTCTTTTCCCTCCCTGTTTTTATTATTAGTAACTAAAGAGAAAACACTCCGTCACAGCCTCTCCCTTAATGGCACATGACATTGTTGCTTTTGTCATCCTCTGGCTCGCACTCTCTCTTTGCTCTCTTCCTCTCTCACTCGCTGTCTTTCTCTTTTTTTTTTTTTTTGGAAGTGATGAAGCCAAGCTTTTGTATCTTAGCAGGGAAAAGCCTGTGGCAGGCCTCTGTTGGACCGATTACCACGCTCCATCTGTAGGAGCCATCAGGGACGCCCGGGCCCGCATTCAGGGGTCTGTCACCTGCCCAGCAGGGGAGAGTGGGGAGGGGGAGATGGGGGGGGGGGGGGGCTGGAAGGCCAGGGGCTGAGTGGGGGAATGAAGGAGGGAGAAAGGGGAGGGTGGTGGGGGGCACAAAAGGGTCCAGAGAAGGGCCACTGGGGGCTGTGGAGGGGCACAGCAGGGGAGCACCCCTCCCTCCCTCCCTCCACGGCCTGAGGGCCACAGAGCTGGGGGGGAAGGGCGAGTTGAAGAGGTTGACATGGAGAGGAGATGGGAGGCTGAAGGCACCTGAAGAAGATGCTGGGGAAGGAAGGGGTGAGGGGGTGCTGGTCATTCATACAAGAGGACCCGTCCCTTCCATCTCATCCATTCACATCTCTCTCTCTCTCTCCCTCTCTCTCTCCCTCCGCTGCATTCACATGTTTGACGTCTTCGAGCGAGGCCCTGGACGGATTTCTGTAAAAAAAAGGCACGGCGGCGTGGAAGCGGCCTCGGACTCGGAGAGAGGCTCGTTCCCACACATTCCCCCAGCGCGACAAACAGCAGAAGAGAATCCGAAAAACACACAAAGGGAGGCCTCGACCTCCTTCACTTAAACACCCAAATCAAATTTTACGCTGCAGCTAAAAGCACTGGGGAGCTGAAGACACTCCATAGCCGCTCACAGTTTGGCCGTGGCCCCCGAGACAAGAATCTTAATGGAAAGATAGATTATTATCCCTGGAGCGGAAATTGGGGCCGCCGGGGAGTTGTCCACGAAACACAACATCTCAAAACAAAGTGAGGTGTAGACGAACGACAGGCAGCGTGGGCGACGGGGATTAAGTGACAGCATTCAAAAAGCACAGTTTAGTGGCGTCTTCAACAAGTGAATTCAACAGGTTCTTTATCTCTGAGACTCTGAGATTCATTTACAGGTGTGTATGCACACACACACACACACTTAGGCGGACGGTGCTGCAGACACACGAGGTAAACAGAACCATCTATCGATCCAGCGTGGAGGCTGACAGGAGGGGAGATAAACTCCAGAGGGTCACAGATGTGGACCTCGGGAACGTCCAGTCCCATTAGCTTCACCTGCGCCGGCGTTCTGCCTCCAACGGGCCAAAAAAAAAAAAAAACCCAAGAGAAGATTCCAACTGGGAGAATAAAGACTGCTCTTGTTTACGGCGTGGACTACATCAGCCAAGACTCGCCTTGCCAAGCATTCACCCCTCCCCCCCCCCCCCATCCGTTCAACTGATGCTAATATGAAGAGACGTGCACCGATGCAGACATCCATGTATGTGCACGCAAAAGTTCACACACACAGCTTGAAATGGCAACAAAAAAAAAATGCACGGAGGTGGAAACAGTGACAGAGAGAGCGAGAATGAAAATAGGTATTAAAAGGAAGAAAGATGTGAAGAAGAGGGTAAGAATGAGAGGAAGCTCGGTGAGAAAAGAGAAAGAGAAGCGGAGCATATGGGCCGGTTTATAGCCCGGACTCGCTAGGGGCTGGCTAGCCCATCCTCCAGGGGCTGTTAATAGAGTAGGGTAATTGAGCTGGTGACATGTGTTCGCAACACAAAACAAAGGGCAGAAGAGACAAATGAACTAGTTATTTGCCCAGGGAAGTAGATCTGGGACCCTTTCAGGCCGCGGAGCAGAGTGGGCGAGCGAGGGCCACTGAATAAAAATCACGGCGTGCCACATAGAGCCAGATCGAGCAGATGCACCGGAGGGAAAAGAATAGTTAACTGACAGCTTATGGGCTCAGCTGGGGTTAACAGTTAAGGGAAAAATGGGAGTGAGTGGGCTTGCTCACTTGACTTGCTAAAGAGCCCCCAGGATCCCACAGCTGCCTGGGAATAGAGAGGGAGGGGGGGGGGGGGGGGGGGGTAGAGAAAGAGAGACGGAGATGATGATGTGATGGATGGAGAGAAAAATGGAGTGAATAAACGCAGGAGGTAGTCACTTAACGGACAAAAGAAGGAGCTGGCGATATGACTTTGAGAGATGTATCTCTGTCTAATATCGGTGAGGTGACAAAAC
This sequence comes from Chelidonichthys spinosus, assembly GCA_029853015.1. Lineage (NCBI taxonomy): Eukaryota > Metazoa > Chordata > Actinopteri > Perciformes > Triglidae > Chelidonichthys > Chelidonichthys spinosus. The sequence goes on along the minus strand of CM056827.1, from coordinate 20,713,555 downwards.
AACGTCACAAATGGGCCCTTTATGGCCATTCTGTCTCCCAGTGTGTGGCGGTTATTATTTAGTTCCACCGTTAGGTGACGGCTTCACGGTGGCATGTCGGCCCTCGGCACAAAGCAACAGGCCGGCCCGCCGCACGCTGCAGGCAAACGGAGAACCCAACCAGCCAATCAGCTGGCTCGGATATAACCAGCCATCTCACCGCATGCAGTGAAACAAAGCCTGTGCTTAAATCCGCTGGGCAGACCAGAGGCATCCCAAAGTGAAGCTCATTCTAACGGCGATGCACCGATCTGTCGGCTGTCGTCTCCTGCACAAACATTATGGTAACCTCGTTTTCAGGGCCTGATGGTTTTAACAGTCGGCTGACCCGAGGTTAGCCCCTGACCTTTTCACAGCTACTGCTGGTGGACGGCCTCGCCTCCACCGACCCTGCAACCAAAGCTTCACACTCCACAGAGACATTCTTTCTTTTTATACCCGACGCTCATTAAAGGAGCATTTCTATCTGTTTAATGAGCTTTGCAGGCACTTTTTCAACTTTTACTGCCGCTTTAACGACTAAATGTAGGAATGAAAATTCTCTGAATTCTGTCACTTTGTACATATTTGTTTTGTTTTTTTTAATATCTAACGGCTACATTTGTGTTATTTCCAGAGTGGACTTCTTTGTTGGGAAAGACATTAATCAAACCAGAAAGCGAGTTGTGCCGGCATGTCCGTAATGTGCAATGTGCTGGACCAAACCGCTCCACAGAAAGTGAGGCTAAACAAAGTTAAGTGATTGACAACGCTGTCTGGCTTTACTCAATTAACTATCCCATTGTGCTCCTCTTTGCAGAGCCCCCCCCCCTCGCCACCCCCAAACCCTTTTCTCCTCGAGCTCCTTTATCCTCCCCATCACAGAGTTTAGCTTGGCTAATACTTCCAAGGAAATGGAGAACTCTTTTTCTACTGGGGCTCCTCTCCTTGACCTTCCTTTTGCTCGCTGCCTCTCTTTCAGTCACTTCACAGTGTCTCTGGGGTTAGTGGGGAGAATGAGGAGAGAGTACATCAGCGCCGAGGGGCCGGCTCGGGGCAGGACCCCGGCCCGGTACTTCAAAGTTGGCCTGCATTCATTAATTGTCCTTTGAATTAATATCGGAGGATCACAATGTGGGTGCCAACGGAGAAAGAGGCTTTAATGAAGCATAGAGTCTGCATTCAGTTGCAGATCAGCTAGTGTGGATTTTGAGAAAGAGGGAGAGTCATGCCAACACAGAGCCGGACCAGTGGAGTGTTTCTATATCTATCTATCCGTCCCTTAAGTGAAGAAATAGATTTATATATTGTGTATTTTGGCACTATCACTACAGGAGAATATAGACTTTAACGTCTCCGGGCCTGGGAGGATATGTAAACGTGGCCGGAGCAGACATTCCTTCCTTCTGTCTCTCGTAAACCTTTTTCCATCTTTAACTCGATTCGCCGTGAAATGCAAAGACCCCCAAAACAAAGACGTAGAGAAACTCTCCGTCCCTCTCTGTGTTTACAGTTGTCAGTTGTTGCCGTGCCGCTCGGTTGCTTTTCTGCTCGCCTGCGCGTGAGACAAATGGATCAGTTTATCGTCTCCCGAGAATATAAGTTATGAAACTTTCAAATTGGATTAGATGGCCTCGGATGTGGCAGCTGCACATGGAAGTTTGCCGCCGTCGGCGCCGTCATATTTTCCCCCTTCGGAATATATTACAAACACGTTTTACACCGCTTTAGAATACGGTCGACTCTCAAACACAAATATGATCTTTCTGCTCTCCAAATTTCCCCTTCAATCCGAATGCGTGCCAAAGTCACGGGGAGCCGGTAACCCGGTTTATTTACACAAACAAAGTCCTCCTCAGCTCCTTTGACAAAAGCAGCTAAATCTTTCATGTTTTGTCAGCACTTGATTCCTCCTGTCCCTCTGGCTATTTGCCTGCCGGCGGACAATGGAGGCGGGAGAATGGCAGCAGATTGTTGGAATGCACCTCAATGAAACCAATTATTACATGTTGACTGCGTTCACCATGGCAGATTTGAAAGAACTGGGCTCATTCAATTTGGCACCGCAGGACTCCCTTTAAAGAAAAGTTATCCCCTTTGACTGTTTGTATTTCTGAGCTTTTCTTTTTTTTCTTCTTCTTCTTCACCCCCACTGCCATAAATGGATCCCGCGAGAGTGGCGACTCCCCTTTCATGACTTTGGTTACTTTAATTAGTTAAATGAGGCTAAAGTGCTCACAGTAATACATAGAGGGAAAGGATGCTTTCTATTAATACAATACAGATTCCTGGTGCTGTTGCAGTATTTAGTCTTCTGATTAAACTCAAGCACTAGAGACACAATTAGATTCCTGCTTTGATTGCAAATGTGATAAAAAAAAAAATCCTGTTTAAATTCTGGATTAAATCCCGCCCCCCTCATAATAACTCAACAGTTCAAGGAGATGTAAACAACTTAGCATCAGATTCATCCCAGCAAGCATCCTTTTTCCCACAATGCTCCAGCCTGCTAATGCCATGCGGACCTGGGGCAGCCCAATATACTTTATCCCACAAACCTTAGCAGTCCTTTTCCCAGACAAATAAATCTAAATGAGTCAGCTTTGATCTAGCACTTAAGGAAAGACAACAATAGTGGTGGAGGAGAAAGGGGCAGAGAGCAACAGGCCTCTCTCCGCCACAACAATAGCCTCTGCAAACACCTACTTAATCAATATTTGGCCAGAAGACACCCTCTCGGTCCCCAAAACCACCCTTTTCACATTCTAATGAAGAGCCATAAAAGAGAAAAACAACAACTACTTCCACAAAGAGACACAAGAATGAAATAGTGCTGCTCTGTATATCAATGGAGGGGGAAAGTGCCTCAGAGCTGTTTGCATGTAGGATGTCACCTATCTGATGTAAAATAGCTAATGTTATTTGTTTTCTTTCAACTAATTCAGACCAACTTCACCGCATGAATTAACAGGATTTACAAAAAAAAAAATGATTTTTTTTGTTTTGAGAAAAATGTTGAAAAAAAATCTGTTTGAAGAGGATGATCAGCAGATTTAAGAAGCGATAGGATGCATCGTATTGATTGCAGCAATCTGATGATGCGTGTGTGTGTGTTTGTCTCTGCAGGAATGAAAGTGAGAGAAGTGAACGGGGAGATGTGTCCGCCTGGGAGAGAGGCTGAGAGGGAAGTGGCCCACAGATACCGCATGAATGTGCGCCCTGGGCGGAGAGGAAAGGGGCGGACTCTGCCGAGATGAAAGTGCAGAGAAATAAAAGGTTTTGGGGTTTAATCTAGTGGAGAGAAGAAGAAGAAGAAGAAGGGTCTCTCTCTCTCTGGCTGCAGGCGTCACGCTCACTGCGCAAACACTGGAACAAAAGCTCCGTGCGCAAAAAAAAACTAACGGAACGGGCCACCGGTTCAGTCCGATAACGCGAGGCCTGACGTCCTTTTAACACACTTTGCAGGCGAAAATCACAAGGCTTCCTCCAGCTGGATTCCTCTAAAAATCCCCCCAAATCCTAACCAATAAAATCTGCGCGTCATTCCAATGTATTCCCAAATAGCGCTGTCATCAATAATTAAGCGCAGCCTGCAGCGCTGCGCTTTGCAACGCTCCTCACATCCCAACAGGTCGCAAAATCAACAGGTGTTATGTGTTTTTTTTTTCCCTCCAATCATAAACTGTAAGAGTGCAGGGAAAGCCTTTGGAGCAGTCTATAAACCGGGTCGCACCGGGCCCATTGGTGTCCCTGAATAATTCATCGCTCATTGCGGGTTCATAATGTCTTCTCTCGGCCTTTTGTCAGCGCACTTTTTTCCCTCCCTTTCTTCCCCGCTCTGAAAGGCCCGGCGTCTTTTTGTACACACTGAGCCGCTCACTGGAGTTTGGCTTTTGTGCTCGTCAAACTGAGGTGTGAGTCTCAATGGACTCTCCCTCCTTTGTCCCTGAAGTTCATCCTCAAGTGTCTGATTGTGTGCAAAAAATAAAGAAATACGAAATAAAAAAAAGTTTCTCAGGCTTGGAAGTTGGACAAATGTTTGATTATCCACTTAAAAAAAAAAAAAAACTATCTGCACATTGGTTGAATCTCAGCTGCCTATGCGCATGCGTAAACACCTGGACTTTATACGCGTTTAACGTTTCTGTGCAGGTTAACTAAAGCGACAGTCCGGAACTTTTTTTTAATACCATTTAACTTATTTTTGTTGTTTTATGTTTTCATGTTTTATCGACTTTATTATGGTTATTATAATATTAAAGATTCGTATGAAATTTGCCTTTTTTTTATTTGGATTTTGGAAACAAGAGAAAAATCATAACTTTGCACTTACATCGGTCTCCCAGAATGCCATCGATGCTGTGTTTAGTCCGCGGCTCGTTTTCCTCCATCTCCCTCTTCACCACTTCGTCATCCTCCTCTTCGTCATCGCCTCCTCCGCCGAACTTAGAGCGCATGATGCGGCTGATGGCGCTCACTTTGCAGGGAAAATAAAGGATGGGACGTTAAATGTGTATAGACGTTGCACGAGAAAATAAATATAGATGTCCTATTACGCGATTAATTATTAATTAATATTGCACATTTCCACATCCGTCCTGGTGTGTATTATTTATTTGTCCTGTGTGTTTATGTATTTGTCCTGTACCTGACGGGACGTTGTTCCGGTCGCAGACGCCGTCTTTCAGTAACTTGTCCCGGATCTCCCAGCTGAACATGCCCGGGTTCTCTCTCTTGTACTCCTCGATCTTCTTGTCCACCTCCGGCGAGGCGGTTTGCTTTGACGGGAGGAAGCAGAGAACACGTTGGTCACATTTTTCTTTCATTTAAAAGTTTAAAAATAGTTGGATTAATTATTATTCGATGGATGTGCAAGTTGTGACAGTAATTAAAATATATTATTTAATCAAAAAGAGGATCTTTAAAGCAAACATCTCCAAAGGACTATTTTCTCCTTGTTTTGTTGAATCCCAGCTTTGATTTTTATTTTAGATTAGTTATTTTTATATTTCCCCCATTTTAAAATTCACTTTTCCCACAGAGTAAAACAAACTAAACTCACAAAGTCATGACAATCACCTCTAAAATAAAATTCCTAGGCTATAAATTCCCATTCCAGTTGTACGTGAACGCACCATACGCATCGGTGTCTCTCTGCCTGTCTCACCTTCGGCTTGCTGCCTCCGATGGCCCCGGGCCTGATGGAGCCCGTCTCCTGGTACCGGCACAGGATCTTGGAGACGCAGCCGTGGGACACGCGCAGCTGCCGGGAGATGACGCACGGCCGGACGCCGTGGTGCGCCATCTCCACGATTTTATGGCGGATGTGGTTGGGGAGAGGTCTGCCGTTGATGAAGACTCCCCCGAGCTGGTTGACCCGACCCTGTCCCAGCGGAGTGGAGACTGCAGCGCGGCGCAGGGACTCAGTTACTCCAGTACATACATTTATATATATATATATATATATATATATATATATATATATATATATATATATATATATATATATATATATATATATATTATATATTACATGTAGATTCAACAATCCAATACATTTATATAGATAACATGTATTAAACAATATGTGTACGTCTGGTTTAAATATCCAAAAAGTAGTTCGTGGATAAACAACTTCCAACCTGATGATTCTGTTTGATTTCACCCTTGAGCAGTCAAAGGTGAAATACAATATAAAAATCATAAGTTGTTGAAATAAACACGTCGTTCATCTAATTGGCTTTAGACTCAACCATAGAAATATTAAATTGTCCAAAAAGGAAAATAGAACATTTCTACAAGTGGCATGAGAAAGCAAAGTTAATTTTCTTTGCAACAATTGTTAGTTATATATATTTATATTATATATATCCAAATTAATGTGATATACATGATACTACATTAAACACAAAACCATAGCTTAAATAAATGTAGTGTATCTAAATACAAGCATTGTGTTGACACTTATCCCAGGATAGTTTTCTTTTGTTTTGTAAAAATGACATTTAGGTTAAAACATCGTTATAATACAACGATATTAAAATAGACGTTAATAATAATAATAATTATAACATTTTTTACAGGTTTTAAAGCTTTTTCACAACGTTTTTAAAAGTTTTGTCAACTTTGGCTGAAGTTCTGGAAAAGTGAGCTTGCAGAGCAGCAACTGGTGTTAGCCGGCCCCCTCCTTACCTTCCAGAGAGTATCCGCCCCGCGGGAAGTTCTGGTGCGGAGTCGGTCTCATCATCCTGGGTAACCCTCCTGCCAGCGCGGACATGGTCCCTGCCGGTCTGTCAGGTAGCGGTGCGTCCCCGTGTAATCCCAGAGAGGAGCCGTGCGTGCGTGTGTGTGTATATGTGTGTGTGTACACGGGTGTGTGTGTGTAACAGGTCGCGCTGTGATGGAGCTGCTATCCAGACCGGTGTCGGTTTGTAATCAGAGAGCAGGTCGCTCTCGGTCCTGCGGGTCTGGAGGATGCGTGTAGCGGGGATGGATGCACGTCAAACACTTTATCCACGGCCCCCGCCTCCCCCCACCCCACCCCGGCTCCGCGCCGCGCCTCCTGATTGGTCGAGGACCCGGACGTCGGGAGGCTGGGGGAGCCCTGTGATTGGATCCGGGTTGACCTCACGAGGTCAGGTTGTTGTGTCACAAGCTTCGGAACTTTTTCACGAAGCTTTTTTTTTCACAACTTTGAGGAAAACAGCGAGATGCGTGCGCGTACGAGCACGCGCTCTGATGAACGCTGCTGCGTGGATGGAAGAAGGTTTACTGACGCACGAAGACGAGGACGCGAGATCATACATGAAGTATAAAAAGTCTAATTACTGCTGCATGCTGGGAAACATGAACAATGAGTTTAGTTACATTAGAGAATGTTGTCTTATAGCGCGCGCGCACACACACACACACACACACTTGCTTATTTAATATTTCCAAATTAGGAAAAAAATATCTTGTTATTAGCATTATTATCACAAATAGTAGCCTAAGAGTTCGAGGTATTTGTTAAAGTTTAAGTTTTTATTAGCCCGTGTGTTTATTCATCATTATTATTATTATTTTTATTATTATTATTATTACTATTATTATTATTAATGCTAAAAATTACAAATGGAATGAAATAATTGAAAAGCATGGATTCTTTTGGCAGCGAGTTAGACTTGGAGAGATCAGCGGTCAGGCTGGTATATGATGATAATATATATATATATATATATATATATATATATATATATATATATATATATATATATATATCATTTCTGCGCAAAAAGGCAGCAGCATGTGTTCACCGTCGACTTCCATTTTAATTCCTCTGCAGTGAATATTATAACAAAATAATTAACACTTCACAGATATTTAAAATATTAGCCGTCTCATCGAATAGAGGATCCTGAAGTTCTTCTCGTGTGATATAATTATCATTATTATTATTGGTGATATCAATTATAAATATTCGCTTACATCACACCCAGAGGCCTACAATCCATGTATTGTTATTGCAACATTGTGACATATATTCATGCAGTGAATGAGTTCACTAGTAAGAACGTGCATTTTCATAAATGCCAATATGATGCGGAGTAATTTATATGACGTGTGCTTTCATTTTACAAAAAAAACTTATCTATACTGAAAAGTACGTTTGGGCAGTAAAACGATTTTTTTAAAAACTTTAATCAAGTTTAGATGATCGAGAGCGCGCACACATGGACGCTCAGTGGTCGCTGCGGTCGCGGAGGGATCTACTTTTTTACGAGTTCACCACGCACGCACGCACACACACACACACACACACACACACACACACACACACACACACACCCCACGCAGAAGCTCATCTATAGCGTGTGTGTCTCCAACAAAAGGTGGTGCGCGGACCCGTGGCTCGGCCACGCGGCTCGGCCACGCGGCGGTGTAACACATCCGTGCAAATGGTCGATTATGGACACACAGAACCACATGAGGGATCATTTGACTCTTGTGAAGCTCGCAGAGTTGTGATAATTATGATAATTAGGCGTGTTTAATAGACCGATGCTGGCCGATTCTGTTCGGAGGAGGAGGCCTGGAGAGAGAGAGAGAGAGAGAGAGAGAGAGAGAGAGAGAGAGAGAGAGAGAGAGAGAGGCTGCTGACCTCCTTAACAGCTGACAGTATGCATTCATCAACCATCAGATGTCCATACTTTGCTGCCTTATTGTCTAAACAACACTCATGCAGAAAGGAGTGATGTCACAACCTCGTTATGAATGCACATATGATATATTAAATATGAAGAACAAAGCCAGCTGCTCACTGCTACTGTTTACTAAAAAAAAAAAGTGGGGGAAAAGGAGCACAACTGTAAGATGACATTTGTTTATGCATGTTATACTATATTATATAGAGAGAGTGGTCTCTCCATCCAGGATCCCACAGCATGTGGCCCAATAGACTTTTTTTATTCCTCCTGTAAGACTTCATGTCTTAAAATGAACAAAGAAAAAAGAAAACGCTGCAATTGACACAGAACATGTGGAAACATTATATGTCCATAAAAGCAGGAATGAGGAGGAGGGAGGGAGAGAAAGTTATCATACTAAAGTTTGACTATCATGAAAAGGACATTGGATCTACCGTGTCCAATCAATTAGTGGTGGTAAGCTGAGTCAGAAATGTGCTGTGGTGCTGGTGGTGGACAAAATGCATCAAAAATAAGGAACAAAATGCCCCCCCCCCCCCGAAAAAAGAAATACAACGTGTTGAATTTACGAGGCATACGGGCAGAATAAGCCAGGGGGGCTTTTCCAGGCTGAACGTCTGAAGAACAACAACCCCAGAATGATTAGCATGCGTCTACTGAAGATAAAGTTAGTCTAATAGGCTGATAACCCACGAGGCAGTCTTGATCTGGTCCTCTGGTCCGGTACAAGGTTCCTGCAACTGCATCAGACTATTTGGAGCACTGGAGAAAATCTGCATTCTCTTCAGAGCTACTTACAATACCGAGGCTCAGTATTCATGATTAACTCCACACGGTCAAGATCAAATATACACAAGACGTTTTTGTAGGCAATCGGATCATCACAGTGATTATCTGAGCGTAAACTAGAGCGAGTTCACTTAAAATAGTCAGTCATGCATTCCCAAGGGAAGAGAGTCATCGTAGCACAAACAGTACAGCTCTGAGCCGATGACCCTCTTTTACATTATTCACTGGAGGTTTTTTAGTGTTAAAATATCAGTCGGCTGTAAAACAGCGCGTGCTTAACATTTATTGGTCCTTCGGAGCATCGCGCCACCGCTGTGAGGGAATTTTTGAATAATGTGCCATAATGTCTGTTTCTGTGCTGCCGTCGCCCACGGAGATCTGAATGCACCGTCCCTGCTGCCAATTCCTTCTCTGAAATATCAAACACAGATTTTTTGGGTTGAAATACTGCACTTTTTCTTGGCCAGACGCAGTTTGCTCAATAACGCTGTGGTCGTATATATTCGCTTGTATTCCTTCAAAAAATAAAAGCCAGCCATTAAACAAGTTTTCCATGTTTGTGCAAGAGGACTTCTGCACTGCTTGGCGTTAAACGTTTTATGTCAACAGTAGATAGAGGTGTCCCTTTAAAGAAACATCTGATTTTAGCTGTAGCGATTGTGATGTATCATCGGTTATGCTCGATGTTTGTCTTCATTAGGCCCGCTGCAGCACGGCAGCTATTCAGAAAGAGCTTAGCATCACAAAGACTACAGAGCGGACATTGTGTGAAATGAAAAGAAACCGATTAGAAAGAATGAACGGGCCGACATTTCAGATAAGCATCTCTTCGAAAAAAACGTTGCATCTTCAGACTTCCACAGAAATCCATCTGTGATTAGTAGCCTTGGGTTGTTATCGTTACAAGGTATAAACTCCCCCCTCCCAAAAAAGAGCCTCATGTGTTTGATCTTATCAAATACATATGACCCACAACACTTCCAGTGGGAACTTAAAGTGACACAGTTACCATGACAAAGAGCTGGAAGGTGCACCCAGGTGAGAGAGAGAAAAGCCAACGCCTCGGGGCTCCTGGGCTCACTTTAACAGTTCCTAAGTAAGTAAATCGTTGATGGTGCATGATGAACATGCAGCATCACCTCCTCTGAGATTCTTATCTGTGTGTGTGTGTGTCACAAGGAAGAAAGACCTTAAAGTGGATTTCTCACTTCCACGAAGAAGCTGGATGCATTCTGATAACACACAATAAACAATGTATTTTAGCCGTGAGACGCATCCAGTAAAACGTACATTTGAAATTGTGGAAAATTATTTATGTGATGTTGAAATGTATACTGTGCATTATTGCAATAACGTTTTTGCTTTGAAATCACCAAATGTGTATGACACAACCCTGCAGAACATGTTTGCCATTTACTTAGCTTTCTTTCTTTTTTTTTTAAATATATATTAGAAAACATAGCATTAAAGCACAAGCAAACTGTCAACTATTTATTTTTATTTGATTAATTATTAATGGTTAATTCCATGATTAACAAATACTGTGTCCTCTTTATCACCAACTGTCTTTTCACATTCCCAACATGCTCTTTATAGCATCTTTAATCAGATTACTGTTCAAGTTAATGACTCTAGCTCATTACAGTGACTACACGGTGGAAATGAACTGCATGTAATTGTATGTGACTGTAATCCAGTTAGACACAATATGCCACTATCTTTGTACAAACATGCATGCATACATTCGGCCACAAGAGGGCGCATGATAGCTCAATTTAATGGGGGACACATCCAGCAGCTACAAGCCTGTCTGACACTATGAAACCCAACAAGCTCTTTTTACAGGAACATTTATCTAATCTGACTTCACGTCACGCAGATCTCCCGTCGTGCGATTACAGCAGGTTGTTTTTCATCAAATAGAACAATTACACACTAACACACTGCAACACTATTCAGCAGACGAGGTTTGTAATTCTCAGTCAATCCAGAGGAGAGGATGTCTTTTCTTCAGGGCCCATCTTAAAGGACCACAAAGCCACATGTAGATGTAACGTGACGGTGGTTTGTTTATGGTGTGTGGATGATGCAGCTGGTGTCAAAACAAGTCAAAAACGTCTGTGTGTGTCAAATGGTAGTTTGTAAATGTGGGTTCACGTTTAAAGTTCTGAGCGAAGGGGAATATACCAGGACTTGTGGAAGATGAGGCAGAGGCCGTTTAGCAAATCGTTTTTTTTTACATTTTAAAGTTGAACAGTAATGCCAGAGAGATGAGACGCACTCATATCAGGGTTCCTACACCTTTTCCAAAGTCAAATTCAAATACTTTTCAAGCATTTCAAGGTGCATTTCCATGCTTTTCCAGCACCTTCCAGCTGTGGTAAACTCCATATTTGTATCAATCCAATGGTCAGTATTCAGTCTACTTATTATGTCACTTGTTCGTCACATTAAATGAGATTTTATTGTCCTATAAACAACCAACATGATGTTTGGAGACAGCTTTTTACAGAAGGACCACAAATGAAAGGAAAACTAATTCCACTAACAGATCCACAGAAATATAATCACCAACTATTTTCATCATCTGTTCATCATCAAAAGTCATTTTTCATGCAGAAATGTCAGAAAATGCTGTTTTCAGTCCCTCAAATATGGAGATCTTATTTTCTCTGTCCTATCATATATGTCATCACATACAACACACATTTAAAGCACTTTATTCTAAATCCAAGCACTTTACACACCTTGTAAACACCACACTAAAATTCAAGTGTTTTCAAGGATTTCCAGCACCCGTACCAACCCTGTCATATCTACAACGGTGTTGCTGCAGCTCGGCGCGTCACCGCGGACCGCACTGCTATGGGGCGCGGCACCGCGGGCCGGCGCTGTCCACTACACGTGGTGCTGAAATGCAAAGGGTACACGGGGGGAAAACAATGCGGTGCTCTCTGCTGTCGCTGCAGGCGCCAATGATACGGTTAGATGGAGCTATTAAATGCACTTTATATACACATGACCCACCAGGTGACACAGACCGGACTGGGGAAAAATCAATTTGAACGCGTCTATCGCCTGGATGTATGAGCGTTAAACCCAGTTTAGTTGTGGTATCACGGTGGTGATAAAGCCCTATAGTTCGGCCCGTTCACGGGTTGTGCCCCGGGCCGGTGATGCGACAAGTGCGTGGGCGCGTCACCGGATGGATCCACGACAGCTGACGGGACTGCCTCCTCGCGGGACATCCAGAGAGTTTGTCCCTCTCTCTCGCACTTTACAGCGTTGTATCGACATCCGGGCATTTTTTAATCATAGTATGCGCATAATTATTACGTAGTCATTTGAGTTAGTAGGCCGCTCGTTTGTCTCCAGTGTGCTCGCTCTGTTCTCACCTGGTTGTTGTGCACGAGCCTGACACGGGAGCGAGCAGCTCTAATAGAATGTGATCTCCGGCTGCAGAGCTGCAGGATGTTGAGCCTGGCCAGTATTCAATTAAAGGGAAACGTGCTTCCTCACAGATGCCTTAGTCAGTGTTTTTGGAGGAATCACTTGCATTTAGAAATTTGGCACATGAATAAAATTAATTCCATTTAGCTGCTGCCAGACTAACTGGTCGTTGATGTTATGATCTGTGCTTTTTCGGCTATGACCCTAAATGTCTGCTGTGAAAAAGGCCTTTTTTTACCTAAATGGATGGTCATATGTGGCTCTATTAATCTACTGTATAGTCCATACATAATTCATATCTACATCATAAACACGAGAGTAGAAGTAAAGAACAATACAACACGTTTGGATATAGTTTGTGTGATCCCTTCCCTGGTTTTACTCCCTTTAAATGCTGCGGGTACTGAAACTGATCGTTGCTTCCTGCACTGAAATTATTTCCATGACTTCATAAGCTGCATGGAAGCTATTGCAGGTATGAGCACTGCATACAAGCTGTTGGTGTGTGATTGATTTATTAATGATCTTATTGGGCCACCACCACCGTTATTAAGAACATGACCTATTGTGCTGGTGACAGGTACTTAAACTATAACCACTTCTGTGTGATTACACTATAAACCCCCTGCGGTGCACCAGGTCAGCAGGTGATTCCAGGGCCGAGGACCCTGAGGGGACATGAGCCTTCACAAGATGAGAGAAATAACTTTGGGGTAGGGGGCAAAAATAAGTTCTGTTGTAATGTAGTGAGACAATGGAAGTGTAGAAGACCTCCTACAGGGGCCTTAAATCATATGATGGGCTTAAGTTTGCTTTCCCAGTCATATACTGTAAACTGCAAGAACTTCTAAACTCCACTAACAACTGGGCCCACGCCCAGACCCCTCTAAGGCTTGTGTGTGATAAAATAATTTGTATCTAGTGTCTGTGGATTTGTTCGAGAACATTATGATGAGAATAACCTTGCTCCTGCTGTCAATCATCTAGGGTTAGGGTTGTAAGATCAGTTATGACTGAAGAAGATGACTCAATTAATTTAGCTGAATCACAATAACACAGCGGGTATATATCTCCACTTAATTTTGTGTTTTAAGAGATGACAATGGTCCCATGGGTTAAAAATCCATCTCTCAAAGGGAGTCCTTCAGTTGGTCTTCCAGTCGTTAAGTAATGCCACTTAAATGCCCCCCCGTGACAAAAGCTTGAGAGAGAAAAAAAAAAAAAGAAAAGAAAAGAGGGGTGGCAGGCTTCCACTGGGAGCCGTAGGCAACACTGTGTCTGGGGCAGAGGGCTTCATTTCACAGGGACTGCAGGGCTTAAAGTTAAAGATTACTTTGAAATCAGCATCCCCTACCATCAAACTCTCCAACCACAACCCTCCTCCTCCCTCCCTCCAGCCGTCACTCCCTCTCCCAAAAAATGAAAAGCTGTCGCCACAGAGCTGGGGATGAGTTGGGAGCAGATCCTCTTTGATGACAGAGAAGGATCCTTTTGTTCCTCTAATCCCCACAGAGCCCCTCCCTCTTTTCCCCTATAAATCCAACTGGACGTCAAGGGGCTTCATAATCAGCCGGGGGGCTCAAAATTTATTAGTTAAGTTGTTTTCACTTTGACAGATTGGAATGTAACATGGTTGTCTTGTCCTCTTGCAAAAGATAGTCCATTTAAGTCTCTCGTCAGTGTATGGAAGTCCATTTCATTGAACTTAAAGGAAGCATATCATCAAGTAAGTACCCTAACGAGTCACGTGACGCTGGTCGGTGGTCGTCATTGGTGGAGCCTAAGGGAGCAGCCACCGAGCAGGCTGTCAGGAAAGACAGGGTGACCCACAGACAGACAGTTCAAGGATACATTTCCTTTCTTCCTCTGTCTTGCCTTTTAGTGTGTGCAAAGTGTGTCCTTGTGTCATTATCTCATTGGACACACACATTTCACAGAGGAGATGAAAGTGCAGCTTTTGCTCACAACATCTGCCCTCTGATGGTTTGTGTCCTGTCAAGATGACCTCGTAGCCCGAGGAGAGCGATTATCAGCTCCCCCATGTAAGCGCCCCGGCTCATCATGTGATCACATGCCTGCCTGAATGCCGTGTGTTTGTGTGGCGGAGGGGAAAAAAAGGCCTGAACTTGTGTGTTTGCGTGCATGTATCTGTTCGAATGTGTCCGCACAGACATATGGCCTAACGAGCATGAAAACCCTCAGAAGACCCGTGAGAAGGAATCAATGTCCGTGGGGTCAAAGTGTCAAGCGTGGCTTACCTGCCCATCACCCTCTCAGATGTCACTCTTCAGATGTCAAAGAAGACTTCCCTCTGTCTCCAGCTGTTGGATCTTCACTCTGTCAAGTAGAAATAAACAACATTATGAAAAAAGCAGTGAAAGTAAGAAATGTACAATGACTCCCTCTGGTGGATAAGAGTGAGAATGCAGCAAAGGAACACATGAACCGTGTCTCCTGTTTGTAAAATTATGAATTCTATAAAACTATATTCTTGGTTTGATAGCTGTTTTTATATGTCAGTATTCAGTGAAATTCACTAGCTCAGTTATGACGTAGTGTTATGAACCAATAAAAAAAGGATTTTTCTTTAATTACTGCCACAGAAACATTTTATCAGAGTGGCCAAAATACGAGTGCAGCGATCTGAGAGATATTTTAGGGCTCAGTCTTTGTGAAATGTACTGAGTGACAATATGTATAGTTTCAGTAATTGCCCTTTTAGGGGGTAGCTGTTTCTTTCTTTCTTTGCAGAAACAACCCTTTTTCAAATTATCACATTTAGTCATGGGACAGGATACATCGTCAACAGTCACAGAATGCAATCCTCTATCGTGGGTTTGAAGTATAGGGAAATAAACTGTTATTCTGTCGAAAATGTGCATTCGATTTTTGGGGTTTTGGTGGATTAAATGAATTCTTTACAGCTTAGTCTGAGGCTTGTCCTTCCCCAGTTTCCTCACTAGCAGCTCCTCCTCCTTCTTCATCTCCACACCCCATCTTCCTCATCTCATCATGTGCTCCGTTTATCATCTGTAACCCGCCTATCAGCTGGAGCCTATCCACGCAGATGTTGGGCGAAAGGCGTGGCACGAACTGGGCAGGTTATCAGATTATCACAGACATCCATTCAACGCTCACATTCAAACCTTTAGGGAATTTAAGTTTGGGCCTCGTGGACATGAAAACTTCCCACAGGAGGGGCCCCAAATCGGCCAGCGGGTTCCAACAACAGATGCAAGGACTAAAACTGGACTGGGAAAGAAACCAGGCCAGAAGGGACAAACTGAGGGAACAGAACATAGACCTCCAAGCCCTGCAGGTCAAAAATAGTGCAGACAGACAGCCGGGAGGAAGGGAAACTTTCACCATGTTGTAACTCCAAACCTCCCCAGAAAGTTTCACAGAAACAACCGACAGCAATGCAGACATCAGTTACTCTTGTTAAAGATGAGCAATACTACTGAAAACTTATATAGCTTATATAATGTTGAATTATGGTAAAGAAATACAAAGCGTCTCTACAGTACCTGTGCAAGGTTGTTGGGAAAAACTAAATGGTGTGAAATACGGTTGGGTGTTACTGAATAAAGATAAAGAAAATGAACATTAGCACACAAGCTGGTGAAAGTTCACTTTCTAATGGAAACTTACACATGTAAAAAAAGGGGGGGGGCATATGCGGGGGTGCATCTTAAGGGGTTAAAAGGAAAATTTTAATTTCAGTTGGACTTTAAAGTATTTAAATAGAAATTTACATTCAATTGATATTGTTAGAATAAGAGCCACATTAATTAATACAAGTAGGCCTTTAATCTAAACCTGTCCCTCATTATTTTCTTGTTGTGGCCTCCTGTGACGTTTTTTTAAGAAAGCTTTCTTCAAGGCCAGGTTTATGTTTGTGTCGTTAGCCGCTGCTAGCATGTCGCTAGGCTACATGCTACTCCACCAGTAGAGGAGGGTCAGAGGTCAGGTGTTTTTACTCTAAAAACACTTTCATACCGTGTTTGGAAACAGGAGACGTTGAAGGATCGGCCGGTGACCTGGAGCTGGTTTTTACCGACTTTGGTACATACTTCCTGTTAGCGTGCTAACAGTTTTCGGTTTCAGTTTCAGTTACTCCGCCCCCGTCTCGTGCGCATCAAACAAACACTGGCGCGCGCTCTTGTCTCTCTCTCTTCCCCAGTTAAAATGTAATGACGTAATCAACTGGTTGAATTATCGTTGACACAAAGCCGAATAATGATCGACGTATTCAAATTAACCGGCAAAAAAGCGACTAAATGCGGGGTCATCGCGCCGCCGTCTCCGCCTTTGTGAACGCTAGTAACCCCACTGTGACGTCCCCCCTCCGCCCCGAGCACGCGCCACCCCCAGTGCGCCAATCGCAGAGAGAGAAATATCCTGACGTCACCGGATAGCTTCCGGGCTGGCAGCAGCAGTGGCCCCGGTGGATGCTCAAGTGTGTAATTTTCATTTAATTTTTTTGTACCCTTTCATTTGATGACAAGACCGCGAGAAGCGATTTAATATACGCCGCGATAATAGATGATATTATCGATCATGATGACGCGAGGATAACAAAAAAAAGAGAGGATCGATTCGGTCTCCGGGTCCCAGGTCTCGCGTGTAGCGGATCAGAACAAGAAGGTGAGAATGTGTTGCTGTGAGCGGTTTTTTTTTTTTTTGCAGATGTTGGCTGAGAGGGGAGGACTGATTAACAGTTTCCCTTCAGCGCGGCGGCTCGTCGGCTTTTTCTGGGGCCACACGTTCGTGTTCACTCCGGAACGAGCGGCTCATATCGATCCGTAGCGGGATTGTTATTCGATATACTGATTTTAACGACAACAGCAGCGGGGCCGGCAACAGCTGCATTTGTTAGCTGACGTGCTAAATGCTAACTAGCTAACCGGCTATGCTGGCTGCTAGCGGTTAGCTAGCTGGCTAGCGAGTATTCTTGCTAGCTTTCGAGCTAGTTGCTAGCGCTCTTTCTAGCTAGCTACTAGCGCATCTCCGAGCTAGCTGCTAGCACTCATTCGAGCTAGCTGCTAGCGCTCATTCGAGCTAAATGCTACCTTGCTACTAGCCTTGTGTGTAGCTTTAGAGTCGTATAGCCTCTGCGGCGTGGATACATACACTGCTATTAACTGATTGCAATTTATAATAAAAAAAAAAAAACGTTTTAGGGTTTTGGGGTTTGATAGCGTGACGCATCATATCTAGAATTACGCACATGTTATAACAGCATTATGTTATGAAGTCGCTGATCATAGGGCTGAGGACACAAATCAAAACATGATCGATACCACACCCGGCATCTCGAGCTGCTTCTTCTCCATGGACAAACTCGGGATACAATATATTTAAAACAAAACGTTAACGACAGGTCCAAAGTTAAACGGAGAATATGCAGCCTACGGTCAAATACAATGATACGATCGAGAATTAAAACATGTTAATAAAATACAAATACTCACCAGATTGCAATCGTTGATGTGAAAGGTTTTTGTAATTTCATCAAGACACTGGCTCTCTGGATTAAATACATGATGTATCAGATTCCATCTGGATAACAGCATTGATTTGTTATTGGGTTGAAAGCTGTACTTCTGAATTATTCTCCTAATCGATGGTGTTTCTCTCTAGTGTCAAGTGTGTTGACAGAAAGCTCACTTTGTGTTTGTTTAACATCACAATGAGCACTTGGGTCTAAAAAGTCAGACAGTTACAAAGCTGGCGTTACAAATTATGGGTGATATTTCCATCGTGAGGTGCTGAACATGTGTTTTGTTATTATAAGAGGTGTGTTACATGTTTATTAAAGAACAATGATGAACCTGCGTTACACGTGTTGACCAGAAACACGCCCTGTCTGCGGCTTTGATATGTTTGTTTTTGCCCTGCCTAAAATAAGTAAAGAAGGTTGGTTGTGGTATGTGAGTTTCTGCAAAACGGGTGAGACAACCTTTACCTGGTGAAGTGTGTTCGACGGGTTTATGCTATTTTTACTGAAATACTCACCACAGAATAAACGGTGAAAAATCAAATTGGCTCCTTTTACCTTGCAGCACTTTAAAAATATATAGTTTGATAACAGACATGATGTACCTGTACTCACAGGGAACTTTTTTTTATTTTTTTTATCAGGCGTCATGAGGAAGTTTGGAGCTCTTGCATCAACATCAACGTGCACACGTAACCGTGTTGCTTTGAACAGTGAGAGCAGGGTTCGTACAGGTGCTGGAAATCCTTGAAAACACTTGAAATTTAGTGTGAAAAGTGCTTGGATTTAGAATAAAGTGCTTGAAATGTCTGATCTATGTGATGACATATATGATAGAACAGGGAAAAGAAGATCTCCATATTTGAGGGACTGAAAACAAGCTGTCTCCTAACATCATGTTGGTTGTTTAGAGGACAATAACATCTCATTTAATGTGATGAACAAGTGACATAATAAGTAGACTGAATACTGAGGATTGGATTGATACAAATATGGAGTTTACCACAGCTGGAAGGTGCTGGAAAAGCATGGAAATGCACCTTGAACTGCTTGAAAAGTGCTTGACTGAAAAAGGTGTAGGAAACGTGGGAGACATTATCATTTATTGTTATGTGGAAGCAGATGGGGGCCTGCAGTGTAATAAGTTGTTAGTTAGTTGTAGCTGCCACAGTCCTGACTGTGTGCAGTGCAGCTGACCAGTATAACCTAAATATTACACATTAACGGTTCTTGAATGTGCTAGTGTGTAGAATTACTAAGAAAAGTCGTTTCTTGTAGATTGTGTTTGCATGGAGCAGCCCACCTCGTCGGTCAGTGTTAAATTCTTCTCAGTGCTGTTATATTAGCCAGCCGGGGTTTTTTTTTTTTTTTTTTTTTTGCTTACCTCGCATATGACCTCGGGACCTCTCATTCGGAGCTGGAGAATGAGTCACTGCCACTAGTTCCAGCATGCTCGGGCTCAGCGGCTATGGGGGCCACGCTGCAAATCACACTCCCTGAGGACGCACCAGGAATAGCTGAGTTCCAGGAGACGGTCAGAGTCGACCCAAAAGTTTTCACTAATACAGTCAAAAAAATGAGAGCAGTAACAAGTATAACACGTGCTATAATACCGATCTGCAACTCGTGGGGAGAGTTGCAAACGAGTGATGAGGCATAGAGAGAAGTTGTATCAATCCCCAAAAATTAAGTAATACAACAAAATGAAAATAAAAAAGCAACAAACCTCCACATATGAAAGGACATTCAGGATTAATGTGCCAGGAGGCAGTAGCACCCATTTGATGTTGTCACGCAATATTTCCAAATGTGCTGATGCATCATTCCATACTGTTCCAGACTGGCAGCGCCTGCAGCCTTCGGCCACAGAATACCTCAGGAGCAGAGACGAGTGCAGCGCTGGTTCGTCTGGTTCGATTCATCTCCGGCACCGTCTTCGTCCTCCGAAGATGAAGTTGAAGGAGGACATGAACCCCCTGCTGCTGCAGGTCTTCCGCTCCGTGGTGTGGGTCTACTCCGTCATCACCTTCATACCGTGGTACTTCTTCTCCGGAGCGGGCACCAACTTGGAGCGGGCTCGCCGGATCAAGTCGCGCTCCGTCAGCGGACACCCGGCAGGGCCTTACAGGGCCATCAACAGCCAGGAGAAGCTGGTGGCGTGGCTCCACCCAAGGGTGGACACCCTGGACAAGATGTTTGAATACGCTGCGAGCCGGTTCCCAAACAGAGACTGTCTGGGCACCCGGGAGGTGCTCAGTGAGGAGGATGAAGTACAGCCCAACGGCAAAGTCTTCAAGAAGGTGAGAGACTTGTTCCTCTTCAACATCCATCCATCCATCCATTGTCTACCGCTTATCCTGTATTCAGGGTCACTTGGGCGAAGGCAGGGTACACCCTGGACAGGACACCAGTCTATCACAGGACTGACATGTAGAGACAGACAACCATTCACACTCACATTCACACCTACGGGACATTTAGAGTCATCAATGAACCTATCCCCATCCTGCATGTCTTTGGACTGTGGGAGGAAGCCGGAGAACCCGGAGAGAACCCACGCTCACACGGGGAGAACATGCACCTCTTCAACATATTTAACATAACCTTCAGCGAGGATATAGTCATTGTAGGTTCAGAACTGTTTAAGGATCTGTGAGATAACAGGAAGTCTGCCTTTCTGCGGCGGTGCACGATGGGAGAAATGTGGGTGGAGGAGCAGTGGTGATGAGTGCCTCCTCATTAACACCTGCATGGCTGCAGAAGCCCTGTAGGTGGCACTAACTGACTGCATATGGAAGATGAGGATCAGACCAATTACATACAGTGCTCATATTAATCCCATCAACATGATGGGTGTAAGGTTCCTCAAATAATTTAAGCATTCCCTTCATATTTCTCCTGAGACGAGGCCCTAAATATCCCCAGACCTGTAGAATCATGTTGTTTGGCGTAGTATGTGGAAATAATTTTTGCATGTTGTGCTTTAGGTAATTCTGGGAAACTATAACTGGCTGTCCTACGAGGAAGCCTACAAGTCTGCAAAGAGCTTCGGCAGCGGTCTGGCATCGCTCGGCCAGAGACCTCAATGTAAGATCGCCATCTTCTGCGAGACCAGAGCGGAGTGGATCGTGGCGGCACAAGCCTGCTTCATGTACAATTTCCCACGTGAGTTGGCAGCGATATGACGAGCGTGTGTATTTTCAGACAACCTCAGACCCCGACAGTAAAAGCACGAGAGGCGACTCGCCAACTTAACTGGATTTGTTTTCCGACAGTCGTGACTCTGTACGCCACGCTCGGGCCGACGGCCATCGCCCACGGCCTCAACGAGACCGAGATCACACACATCATCACGAGCAGAGACCTGCTTCAGAGCCGCCTCAAGGTACCCGCTGAGCCGGCGTCACCCGTTAAACCAGGCCGCCGTCTTTAAAGTCACAGGCTGACTGTGTGTAACATCAGGGCTCGATAAGAAGCTCATGATTCTTTTCCCTCCCTCCTCCACCCGACTCAGGCCATACTGTGCGATGTGCCGAGGCTGCAGTACATCATCGTCGTTGACAGTAAACAGTCGAGCTGGCCAAAC
This sequence comes from Chelidonichthys spinosus, assembly GCA_029853015.1. Taxonomy (NCBI): domain Eukaryota; kingdom Metazoa; phylum Chordata; class Actinopteri; order Perciformes; family Triglidae; genus Chelidonichthys; species Chelidonichthys spinosus. The sequence continues at coordinate 20,692,026 of CM056827.1, read as the reverse complement.
GTCCCCAGAGGCATCATGGTCTACAGCATGGATGCCGTGATGGAGATGGGATCCAAGCCTGACAACTGTGAGTGTTTGTGCATCGTGATTAAAAGCGGCTTTTCTAATTTCGGAGGGGGAAATGGAAGCACGCCGATGGAGGCTTAGTGCAAAGCCGACACCCCGATGTGTGATGAGAGGGATGTTCTGCATGACGGAGTCGGCAGGAGGTCACATCAGCACTCGTGTCATTATGACATTGGGTGACTTTTCAGGGAAATAAAGTGAAAAAGAAATCACTCTTTACAGTTCTGTTCAAGAAAAGAATATCGTTAAAGCTTTGATACTTTAAAAAGAGCACATTATGTACTGTAATGGAATATTTTCCAAATTACATTTTGCCAGGTTTGGAAGGTTGCAATAATTTAAACCATGTATACAATTAATTGAAAGATGGGATATGGCTAAAATATAATTAATTATAGGCTCAGCAAAAAAATAAGCTTTAAAAATATGATATAAATCTTCACTTTGACGTTCTATAACTGATAGATTGAGAAAATAAATAAGGGATTATGATGAAAACAGTCTCGAGTGGCAGCCCTACAAAAGATATTCCCTTCTTATTTTCTATTTCTGTCCTCCAGTGAGTTCATAGTAACTATCTAAATGAAAGCAATGAATAATATTCTAATAATGTGGGATCCATTCCCCTTCTAAGCATCGCCGCTCTGCTCTCCTGTCTCTGCAGTAGCGGTGGACCGCAGACAGCCAGAGCCTTTGGACATCGCGGTCATCATGTACACGAGCGGCTCCACGGGCATCCCCAAGGGTGTCATGATCTCCCATGGCAACATCATCGCCGGCATCACTGGCATGGCCGAGCGCATCCCGAACCTGAAGTATGACGATACCAGAGTCTCAACCTCTACGGAACATCTCCACACACACACACTAAATCACCACATGCTCACTATGTTCTGTTGTCTATTGTGGAAACTGACCTGCTGTTGTTTGTGTGCCGGCAGTGAGACGGACACCTATATCGGCTACCTGCCGCTGGCTCACGTGTTGGAGCTCAGTGCTGAACTTGTGTGCATCTCTCACGGCTGTCGGATCGGCTACTCCTCCCCTCAGACGCTCGCCGACCAGGTCAGTCTGTAAACTTATAATATTTATTGTAGTTTTTTTTTTAACTGAAAACATGAGATCTGTTGGCCTCCAGATTTAAATTGGATAACGAGAAGGAATAACACGGGATAAGTTCATAACGTGACATCACATGTGACCTCGAGGTACGCTGCAGTCCAATCAATATCCACTACTTTTAACTGGAAACATATAATTTAATTTTAATTAATTAATCATTCTAATTTGATTTTATCTTTGGGTAAATCATCTCCCCATCGCAGTAAAAGAACATTTGAGTAGAATTTAACTAATTGTGGCCAGATAAGATTCAGAACCTTCAGTGCTTCAGGATATCTGGACAAAATTCAACTGGTTTGATGTCACAGATGTAATTAAGACTTGGGTCCTCTGTACATCCAGCTTTGATAGTGACCTCTAAAGCATCGGACTTGACTCCGGACAGAATGTTGACCTTTAAAGCTCTGAGGTCAGACAGCGGCCTGCATCGGTGACAGTGAGTGTGTTTTGTGTCATTTCCAGTCGACCAAAATAAAGAAGGGCAGTAAAGGGGACACCAGTGTGCTGAAACCTACTCTCATGGCTGCTGTACCAGTAAGTTAATCCCATTGTGTTGGTAATAATGCTGCTAACTAGCATGTGGAGTCTGACTGACCTGGGTGTGCAGGAGATCATGGATCGGATCTACAAGAACGTGATGACCAAAGTGGAGGAGATGAGCAAACTCCAGAAGACGCTCTTCGTGTTGGCCTACAACTACAAGATGGAGCAGATCTCCAAAGGCTACAGCACGCCGCTCTGCGACAGGTACGCCGCGTGTTCGAGTCCCGCACATCGCATGTGATGCGTGAGCAAACATCAACCACACCTTCATCACGGCTGATCATACAACTAGTGAGGAAACAATCCTCCAGCAAATGTGTGAATCATATCATTGACCCTGATATTGGGTTTGAGCGTTCTTTACACAAGTCTTTACCTGGATGCTCCTTACCCATCGTTCTCCTCCTCCTCCTCCTCATCTGGATGCTCCTTACTCATCGTCTCCATGCTGTGTGTCCTCCTCCTCCTCCAGTCTCGTGTTCAAGCGGGTGCGTGCCCTCCTGGGCGGGAACACGCGGGTCCTCCTGTCGGGCGGCGCTCCGCTGTCGGCCGCCACGCAACGCTTCATGAACATCTGCCTGTGCTGCCCGGTGGGTCAGGGCTACGGCCTGACGGAGACGTGTGGAGCCGGCTCCATCAGCGAGAGTAAGAGAGGCCACGTCAAACACAGTCGGATTCTTTGCCGCCCTGATAAAGAGTCTAAGAGACTTGGTTTGTGTTTCTCCCCCAGTTTGGGACTACAGCACGGGCCGGGTGGGCGCGCCGCTGGTCTGCTCCGAGATCACGCTGAAGGACTGGGAGGAGGGTGAGTCACAGCCGACACGCCGGCTTCAGACCAGGCAGCATCCCTGATTCTAAACCAGGTCTGTGTCTCCTTCCAGGCGGCTACTTCAGCACCGACGAGCCCAACCCACGGGGGGAGATCCTCATCGGCGGGCCCAACGTCACCATGGGCTACTACAAGAACGAAACCAGGAACCGGGAGGACTTCTTTGTGGACGCCCACGGCCAGAGATGGTTCTGCACCGGAGACATCGGGGAGATTTACCCTGACGGATGCCTTAAGATCATCGGTGAGAGACCCACCGACTGTGTGTGTGTGTGTGTGTGTGTGTGTGTGTGTGTGTGTGTGTGTGTGTGTGTGTGTGTGTGTGTGTGTGTGTGTGTGTGTGTGTGTGTGTGTGTGTGTGTGTGTGTGTGTGTGTGTGTGTGTGTGTGTGTGTGTGTGTGTGTGTGTGTGTGTGTGTGTGTGAGAGTCAGTCCTAACTGTGACGTTCTCCCCCAACAGACCGTAAGAAGGACCTGGTGAAGCTGCAGGCAGGCGAGTACGTCTCTCTAGGAAAGGTGGAGGCCGTTTTGAAGAACTGCCCACTAATAGACAACATCTGTGCCTACGCCAACAGGTAAGTTCCCTCAGACACCATCCTCCTCCTCTGGCTCCTTTTCTCAAATCACCGGGCTCACCAACGGCTCCTCCTGTGCCTTCTCTGATGTTCTGTCCCCGTCTCTCAGCGACCAGTCATACGTGATAAGCTTCGTGGTGCCGAACCACAAGCAGCTGATGGCGCTGGCGGAGCAGATGCAGGTGAGGGGCACGTGGGAGGAGATGTGCAACAACTCCCAGATGGAGAAGGAGGTGCTCCGCATCATAACCGAGGCTGCCCTCTCAGGTAGTGGATCTACATCCTGTGTGTTTCACAACAAGCCTTCTCACCATAAAACACCCCTCTTACCTGTGATTCTGCTCTCCCTCTCTTCATCTCCTCCTCCTCCTCCTCGCCTCCTCGCCAGCAAAAATGGAGCGATTCGAGATCCCAAGAAGATCCGGCTGAGCGCCGAGCCGTGGACGCCGGAGACCGGGTTGGTTACCGATGCCTTCAAGCTGAAACGCAAGGAGCTGAAAACACACTACCAGGAAGACATTGAGAGGATGTACGGGGGCAAATAACACACACACAAACTCCAGACTACACACAGACTACACACACACACACACACTTCAGACTACACACAGACACACACACACACACAAGGAACTCAGAAGAAGCCACTACCGGGGGAAGACTTGGAGAGGAGTTGTACTTTAAATACAGGTAACACACACACATTACTACAGACACAAAGCGTATCATGCACCTCCTCCTCCTCCTCCTCCCCACAACCAGCTTCGATCAAAAGAGGAGGAAAGACTAGAGTCCAGCTTAACGCTCTCCCTCAGGAGGCAGAAGGTCCTTCCAGACAAGTCAACCAGCCAGATGTGCACGATGCCATGCGGTTGCCCCCCCCTCCTTTGATGGATTCAGTGCCCCCTTTTAGTTGCTATGACAACGGAGGCAGCACACAAAAGCGGGATGAGCCCCTCTTCGTTGCTTCTCTGGAGCCTCCTCCTCCTCCAGAGCCCTCCCACCGTCGTGGACTTGAGGTGCAGCTGCCTGGTTTGGAAGCAGGGGGAGGGGGGGTTGCATGAGTCTGGTGGGTGGGGGGGGGCTTTCAGTACGTCAGGGTGGGATCTACGCAGGGATCTCTGTTCTCTTTTAAGGTGTCGCTTCATGTTCGGGTCGGTTTTGGAAGCGAGTCATTTCTTCTTCGTGAGGAATCGGCGTTGCAAAGCCAGGAGAGATCGAGCATGAAGCTGTTTTTTAAATTACTCTAACATTTCCATTTCATGGTTGGAACTTTCAGAGGATTTTCTTTTTTTTGTATTTCTTTATCCTCCTGTTTTTGTATTGGCTATTTGTTTACGCTGACTTTACTTTGGTGAGAATTGTTTACACGGCGTTTCGTCTGTGTGAGTTTACTGACACGACGATAGAAAGTCACTCTGCTCTCGGCCTCCCCCCCCCCCCACCGCGTCCCATTGGCTCCTCTGTTGGTTCGTTGGAACACCTTCGCCCGCCACGTATTCCTCCACCCGTGACCAGGGCCCTGTGGGACGCCTCCGAAGGAACTCATAGATAAACTACTTTTCTTCGGCTGCCCTCCCAGTTACATTTTGGCTGTTTGTGTCATCCTTTTTAGTTACTTAGTTACTGTCTTTTTTACATATGAATATGAAATACAAAATGAATGTGCAATATTTATACACAAATTTTAAAGTATGTAGGAAGGAATAAAAAAAAAAGAGAACGCACATCCAGCGGCCCCTCCATACTGTATGAATGTTTAGACCTGCAGGAACACAAAATAATGTCTTCATTCATACGACTGTTAAAGTGAAATATTCGGCACAGTTAGAAAGCAGCATGATGAAAAGTGTGCAACTGTACCAAAAGCACATGAGAGAGATGAGAATTACACTCCAGAACAACTGAAGAATTTTTTTTTTTTTTTTTTTTAACATGCAGTCAGTGCAGATAACCCTTCTGTTTTTTCACATTTGGTTTATATGTATGACACTGTATGTGTGATGTATATCAGACGTTGTTTCAACATATACATAAGGTAAACATCTACTACTGTAAGAGTTCAGATAGGCGGTGACATCACCGGATCCGTAGCTTCTCTTTCTTCTCGTTTGGGTTTTTTTTTTTTTACGGGCAGAAGATGAAATGAATCTTGCTTTGCTTGAAGACATTTAATAGTTAGTTAGTAAAAACGGTACAGTCAGGTACTCCGACTGCTGGCTCCATCTAGCATGTACAAACGAAGTGACTTTGATGCTGCTGATGAGGAGGAGGAGGAGGAGGAAGGTGGTTTTTCTAGAACATTCTGTCTCCTGACTGATCTCCGCAGCTTCCTGTGCTGTGTGCTGCTTCTCTGCCTGGCTGGAGGCGGCTCGTTGCCTTCTAACACATGAGCGGTCTTCTTCGGGGGTCTTTAAGAATGTGAAGCAGGGGGGCGGTGCAGAGACCACTCCTGTTGTAAATAGGTTGGGGGGGGGAGTGGTCAATGAAGCAATCAAACTACCAATAACTGTACAGGTGGAGGGCCTCCTGTCAACATATTTAATAATCTTTGTTACTGACCAGTTTGTTTTTGTTTGGGTGGGTGGGGGTGGGGGGGTCTCCTCCTTGTCTTCTGTGATTACGTTGCCCTGCGAGCCGGGCTCCTGCAAGTGTCTCCTTCCTTATTTATTTGTGATTTGGCCTTGAAATTACGTAATGAAATAAAAATAAAGAATGAATTTAAAAAAAGTTACTTTGCTGGTGTAATTACTTGGTGTGGGTGTGTGTGTGTGTGTGTGTGTGTGTGTTTTGTGTGTGTGTGTGTGTTTGTTTCTCCGATCGGCAGCTTAATTGGAATCATCCTAGAAGCAGAGTTGCTATGGCAACGAAGGCCGGTCTCTGCATGTGTGTGAGGCTGGAACATGAAGTCCATGAGTCGACCTTCCGTCTGAGCCGCGAAACAAAGGCTTTGTCCTCTTCACACCTGTGGAGCCGTTTGATTGGTTAAAAGCAGCTTCTTTCTCTCAGCAGCATGTTAGTGAAGATGATCATTTCTATCAACAGCAGGGCTGCAGCTAACCATTGTTTTCCTTATCCATTCATCCGACGATAATTCATTGTTGGGCCCATAAAATATAATTAAAAGCCGAATCTGACGAGGTCCAAAACAGGAAGATATTCAGATTTACATCATATACAGCAAATACTCACATTTAGGAAGATTGAATGAGAGACCCAATCCATCCATCCATCGTCTAGCTTATCCTGTATCCAGGGTCGGGGGGGGGGGGAAGACATGTAGAGACAGACAGGTAACGAGTCTATCACAGGGCTGACATGTAGAGACAGACAGGTAACGAGTCTATCACAGGGCTGACATGTAGAGACAGACAGGTAACCAGTCTATCACAGGGAGACATGTAGAGACAGACAGGTAACCAGTCTATCACAGGGCTGACATGTAGAGACAGACAGGTAACGAGTCTATCACAGGGCTGACATGTAGAGACAGACAGGTAACCAGTCTATTACAGGGAGACATGTAGAGACAGACAGGTAACCAGTCTATCACAGGGCTGACATGTAGAGACAGACAGGTAAAGAGTCTATCACAGGGAGACATGTAGAGACAGACAGGTAACCAGTCTATCACAGGGCTGACATGTAGAGACAGACAGGTAACCAGTCTATCACAGGGCTGACATGTAGAGACAGACAGGTAACGAGTCTATCACAGGGCTGACATGTAGAGACAGACAGGTAACCAGTCTATCACAGGGAGACATGTAGAGACAGACAGGTAACCAGTCTATCACAGGGCTGACATGTAGAGACAGACAGGTAACGAGTCTATCACAGGGCGACATGTAGAGACAGACAGGTAACCAGTCTATCACAGGGACTGACATGTAGAGACAGACAGGTAACCAGTCTATCACAGGGCTGACATGTAGAGACAGACAGGTAACGAGTCTATCACAGGGCTGACATGTAGAGACAGACAGGTAACCAGTCTATCACAGGGAGACATGTAGAGACAGACAGGTAACCAGTCTATCACAGGGCTGACATGTAGAGACAGACAGGTAACGAGTCTATCACAGGGAGACATGTAGAGACAGACAGGTAACCAGTCTATCACAGGGAGACATGTAGAGACAGACAGGTAACCAGTCTATCACAGGGCTGACATGTAGAGACAGACAGGTAACGAGTCTATCACAGGGCTGACATGTAGAGACAGACAGGTAACCAGTCTATCACAGGGAGACATGTAGAGACAGACAGGTAACCAGTCTATCACAGGGCTGACATGTAGAGACAGACAGGTAACGAGTCTATCACAGGGAGACATGTAGAGACAGACAGGTAACCAGTCTATCACAGGGAGACATGTAGAGACAGACAGGTAACCAGTCTATCACAGGGCTGACATGTAGAGACAGACAGGTAACGAGTCTATCACAGGGAGACATGTAGAGACAGACAGGTAACCAGTCTATCACAGGGCTGACATGTAGAGACAGACAGGTAACCAGTCTATCACAGGGCTGACATGTAGAGACAGACAGGTAACGAGTCTATCACAGGGCTGACATGTAGAGACAGACAGGTAACCAGTCTATCACAGGGAGACATGTAGAGACAGACAGGTAACCAGTCTATCACAGGGCTGACATGTAGAGACAGACAGGTAACGAGTCTATCACAGGGAGACATGTAGAGACAGACAGGTAACCAGTCTATCACAGGGCTGACATGTAGAGACAGACAGGTAACGAGTCTATCACAGGGCTGACATGTAGAGACAGACAGGTAACCAGTCTATCACAGGGAGACATGTAGAGACAGACAGGTAACCAGTCTATCAGAGACTTATCGGAGAATTATTGGTATTTTTTCCTTTAAAACATACAAAATTGCTAGATGATTAATAAATTATATATGAGCAGTTTTGTGACTATTGACTCGTTTATTAATGGACTGATTCAGTAGTAATCAGTAATAGTTAGTATAATTGTGTGTACACCTACATTCTGAATATCTTGTAATACACTCTTTCTTATAAGTATCTGCGGTTCATGTCATATGCTGCTTTTACTTTGAAAATCCAACAGAAGCGACAAGACCACACCTCCCCTCTTTCCTTCTTCCTCTCCTCCCTCCTCTCCTCTCTCCATCCCCGACTCCCTCCTCCCTTTGACTCCTTCCTCCCCTCTTTCCTTCCTCCTCCTCCCCTCTTTCCTTCTCTCTCCCTCCTCTTCCTCTCCCTCTCCTCCTTCTCCTTCTCCCCTCTTTCCTTCCTCCTCCTCCCCTCTTTCCTTCTTCCTCTCCTCTCCTCTCCTCTTTCCTCCTCGACTCCCTCCCATCCTCCCTCCCTCCTCTCCTCCCCCCTCCCTGGGGGACCCGTGAGTGCGTCAGAGGCGTACTGCCTCCGCTAGCCTCCGATTGTGACGCAGACGCGTACGAGTCTCCACAAAGACAACAACACCGAGCAACTGTGAAGGACATCCTTATACTGTGTGTGTGTGTGTGTGTGTGTGTGTGTCTTCTCTTTGCTTTCTGACACTTCATTCAAACTTTTTCTGCCTCTCTCCCCCTCGTGACTCAGAAGTGCTCAAATAAAAACTCGTGGCCGTTGCTCTTTGTGCGCACGCCGGGTCTAAGCCAATAATCCTGTTGGCGTTTACCCAAGGATGAGCAGAGCCGGAGCCTCCCAGCGCTGGAGGAGAGGTGGGCGGCTGGCTGGAGGAGACGGAGAGGAGGCTGAGACGGAGCAACTGGGTCTGACATGTGACTCTGGACTGTAGGAGTTGATGTAAGACACCCAAAGGTGCAGCAGGGAAGGCTTGCATCTATTTCCCTAGTTCTCTAAGCTCCAGAAAAGGTCTGTTTGGATAAACCCTCTTTAACTCTAATTGTGTGATAAAGCCCCATTCAAACACACAGAACCTGGATTTAAAGTGAAATCCATACTCAAATAAATGGTGTTGAATTAGAGTAAAATGTGATAAGTATGAATGGAGCTCTGACTCCTTAAAGGAGAGACACGCCACCGGAGTGGAAAGTTAGTGAATGTGAGTTTGGGTCGACTGTGTTTCCCGTGTTGTGCACACTGACCTTTGGCTGCACCTCGCCGGGGTCGAGGTGGCTCGGGTCATCGTGGAGGTGGAGGGGGGGGGGGGGGCATGTGAGATCTGGCAATGAGCTGGAGAGAGAGATAGTGGAGGGAGGGGGGAGAGGCCGAGGGAGATGCAAGCGATATGTCTGGGCGATGACTCACCGATGCTGGGTATTTATAGCATCAGGAGGGAGGGGGGGGGGGCAGCATCATCACCGCTAACAGGGAGTGGTGGAGGGAGAGACAGACACCGCAGAGACGAAGCACCCCGGAGGAGAGGAGGGAGGGAGGGAGGGAAGATGAGAGGATGACGAAAAGGAGGGGAGACAAAAATAGCTTCAGCATCCGCATATTTAAATACGTCACATCAAAACAAGAAGAAGAACCGCACGTTGGATTGCATGTTTGATAAACAACCATGTATCATACGACATATGAAAACATGCAGACGAGGGCCGGATGGAGGCGGTGCAGGAGGAGGAGGAGGAGGATGAGGAGGAGGATGAGGAGGAGGACAGACGAGCTGGAAGTCTTCAATGAGCGTAAAAACCCACCGCTGTTGCCTTGACGATGTGTCTACACACACACACGGCCAATTAGGGAGAGGGAAGCAAAGACCCAATTAGACGAGCTTCAAAACACACAATTAGAATACATTTGTATAATCCACGCTGCAAATATGTGCATTATTACAGGTTTTATTCCTTCATCACCCTCCGTGTGCGTCACGCTGCATCCTTTACTCTCGAACACAATCCGTGCACGTGATCATATACATATAGATGGGGGAGGGGGGGCGTGCGCACTGTCTGTGTGCTACAAAGATATGAGTCAGAACACCAAGGTGAAGAACGGTTGAGGAGGAGGAGGAGGAGGAGGAGGAGAGAAATTGAGGCTTGCGGGTCGGTGGGCGGCCGGCCGGAAGCTGAAACTCAAACTGAGGAAAGACAGAAAATAATGTGACAAACTGGGGAAAGTTTCCTGCTGTGACGGAGGACGAACATCACGGTTTAGTTGCAGCAGAACCAACAGGTGAGTCCGGAAGTTCATCAGACACGCCCACATGGATTCACTGGATCACAAATCTTTCCTGCTTCTCTTCTCCCGTCTCCTCCCCACTGGCATATATAATAAAGGTTCAACAAGTTTATTTAAATAACACTGATCTATAAAACCTAAACCGAGAAGCAGGTGTTAGTTAAAGGAGTGAGACGAGGAGATCCGAGTGGTGTCCATCTCCTCGTCTCACTCCCAGATTCCAGCTGCTGACCTCGACTCATGGACTCAGACTAATGAAGTCGCTCCCGCAGGTCTGCTGCTGCATTCCTGCAGCATTACGTGGGCGTTTTGCCCTTTTCAGCTCATATCAGATCTCCACCTTCCCTCCTTTCATGCCTCCTCTCTTCCTCCCTATACATGGCCGAGGAAGGAGCACGGCTCCCGATGGCTCGGACGTCTTCATCGCAGCACTAATCAGCTCCTCATGAAGACAAGGACTACCGTGTAATTGGTGCAGGTGGAGAGACGCGAGCCGGACAGGTACAGGAGAGGAGAGGGGTAATGAGCGGAAGGCAAAATGTCAAAGGAAGGTAGCAACTCATGGAGGTGGTGAGGAGGGGGAGGAGGAGGAGGAGGAGGAGACCAACCTATGGGAGGAGATGATGGTGAAAGCAGATGAAAGGCTGTGAAGCAGCGTCACCATGGAGATGTTTGTTGAAAAGAAGGTGAGCCATGACAACGGGCGTGCCATTCTCTCCCGGCCTTGAGGAGATGGAGGGGGGAGGAAGAGGTGAGGAGGAGGAGGAGAGGAGGAGGAAACCTGGTGTTGAAGCGATGAAGAGTCTCTTTACCTTCACTGACTCACGGCTGATAAAGTATGAAAGCAAGAATATGAGCACTGTGTGTGTGTGTGTGTGTGTGTGTGTGTGTGTGTGCTTGAACATATGGGCGTGTGCTTTTGTACCATCGTGACGCACGCGAGCCGTGGTTGAGCTGATATGATTCTCTCCTCGCCGCTGTGATTGACATGTGGGTAAACAGCAGCAGAGCTGCAGCGTCCTGATTGGCTGCTGCGGGTTCAGACTGGGGGGAGGGGGGGGGCTGTAGGGAGTGGCAGGTTGTCACAATGATCAAAGAGACAAGAAATTATACAAATGTTGTAAATTTGTATCACTGAAACTGTTTTAATCTGGTGAGTTTGATCTAATAACACGTCATCAATACTGCGTCCACAAATACTGTTTTATTATATATTGATTATTATTATTATATATAGAGAGAGAGAGTTAAGAGTGGCACTAAGGACTCCTCCTCTCATGAACAAGTCTCCCTGTTTGCTGTCATCCATCCATATGGAACAACGCACACGGAGAGCAACGTCACCAAACCCGGAGAGGAAACCAGCCAGCAGGAAAAAAAAAACCTCTGATCCATCACTCCCAATCCCCCAGATATCACTTCATCACTTACATGACAACAGAACATAAATATATATATATATATATATATATATATATATATATATATATATATATACACTTACTGAACGGATCCACAGCTTAGACATGAGCAGAGAGGTGAGCTTGAAACGTCCCTCTAAGATGATGCGGAGTCACTTACTCACATATCAATAAGTTATTTTTATCAATGGAAAAAAGGAAAAAAAAGGATTTCTGACTGCGTTTCTTTGCAAACAGTTACAACCGGAAGATTAAAGGGCTCTAGAAATGACCTGAACAATGAAATAAATCTTCCAATCACTCCGTTCTTGTTCTTTTCTGCTTTAAAGGGACAGTGTGTAACATTTTAAGTATTTAAATCCATATCTTCATTCATAAAATTCATTTAATATGTCACATTGGTTTGTGTTTGTTGTAGTTGTTAGCTGATGCTATAGGCTACGACATCATGATGGAAGGCCACCTAAAACAAACCAATAGAAACATGGCAACATAAATCACTATGAGCTGGAGGAGGAACTTCAACTTTCTCACGTTTGAAACATCGACCTCATCACCTGGGAGAATACCAGTGAAGTGGTGGACGATGATGTCATAGCTTCTTGGTACATAACGGCCACCGCAGTCGCAACAAGGCGATCGCTAGAGAGCACTATTCCTTTGAATGCTAAATACAATCTGACCACTAAATGGCAGTATATCCTACACACTGTCCCTTTAAAGTTAAGATCTATGACCTGTCTCTTAATGGCACTGAATGATTGATGCGGCCTGCCTGCTGTCTGATCTCTGCAGCCGGCGCCGGAGGAGATGTGTGATGTCAGAGCTGTGATGTCAGAGCCGTGATGCTGAGGGATTATACAACACCACCACGCCTCTCAGACAGACAGACAGACAGACAGACAGACTATATGGGAATATGAAATGCAAACTGCTGACTGTATCTTTAACTAACTTGCAGAAGTGTGCACTTTGATGACTGGTGTGTATTTGAGGGTAGAAGTACATGTCAGGTTTGACGGTGTGTATTTGAGGGTAGAAGTACATGTCAGGTTTGACGGTGTGTATAAAACGGCTCTTTGATCTCACCTGAACTCCGTCACCATCCGGGACCTTTTTGACGGGCAGGTGTTCCGGTGTTGAGGGGGCCCCAGCCGTGAGGAAGGTGTTAATTTATCACCGTCTCTGTCAGGAGGAGGGGGGGGGGGGGGGGGGGTGAACTGCGACAGCAACTCCGCGGTGGTTTCAGCCTGTGAGTCATCGCTGGAGGGTTTAACTCCTCCAGCGCCGAGAGGGGGGAGGGAGGGAGAGAGGGAGAGAGGGAGAACCTGCATGTTTTTAAACCAAGATGACTTATTTTCCTATATTTCTTGAATGTTACATGTGATTCTATTATTATCATGATTTAATTGTATTTATTATTTAATTATGTTTAAAACAGTTTACATGAATGAGCCTCCAGTCAGTCGTGGAGTCAATCCGTGATCGATATCTAGCTTTTCACGGAACAAGCACAGACAAGTGTTTTTTTTTAATGCAGCGAGCTTCTTAAGCGTGTGTGGGTGTGTGTGTGTGTGTGCGCCCATATCAACCTGAATCATATATGGATTTTCTGTTCGGGGCCCGGCTATTGCGTGTGTTGATGACGCGGTGGTCAGGTGTCGCCTCATATAACGCAGGGGAGCTGTCCAAGTGCTGAAACCAGAGGAGAGCCGCTCCCGAGATGAACAACACCTCCGCTGCTGTCTGAGCTCCACCAAGGTACCCGCTCTCTTTGTGTTTCCAGAGTTTAAAATAATAATAATAATACTATACGATTGTGTTAGAATTAAATAATGATTGTTGTTGTTCCACCTTCGATCGATACGTCAGACCGCGGAGGGAGGGGCGGTTATCGGGATAAAACGCTCGTTTTCAATAATCGATGATTCATAAAATGCGTTTTGCGGGAAAACAACGATGGAGAAAAGGTTGTTTTTTATGAATGCTTGTGCTGCTGATGTGGGGGGTCGGATGCTGAGGTTGCCCATAACAACACGGGGATGACTCATCCCTCACGCGCAGCAGCGTCACTCCCTGATTCCCGGATCAAAACAGACTCGCGCACGTTCATGTGTTGTTCCGAGTCGCCTAAAGTCTAAATCCTCAGACCCTCTCCATGCAGCTCCGTCACTGACGTGTTTCTCTTTTGCAGGTGAACAAATTGCCTATAATGCTGCATTTCCACCACAAGTTGCCCGCGGGGGGAGCCGCGGTCCTGCTCGCCGTCCTCCTCCTCGGATGCGCCGTGCAGGCTGCGTCTCTCCCCCGCCACTACCGGCTCCGGGGCGGGGAGGGCGGCGAGGGCCCGCCGGCTGCCTACCCGCCCGGCTCTGACATGATCAAAGCCCTGGAGTACATCGAGAACCTGAAGCAGCGGAACGGGGGCCGACCCGAGCCCGCGGATTACGATGAGGTGGACAAGTTCAGGGTCCTGCTGCAGCTCGCCGCCGCCGCGCAGCAGGACGAGAGTCCCGCGGACCGGCAGCCCCCCTCCCCCGGCGTGCAGAGGCCGGACGTCACCGCCGAGCAGCTGATGAAAGCCCTGCTGCAGTCGCTGCAGGACCGGGCCGGGAAGGACGGCAAGCTCAGCCCGGCTCCGGCGCCCCGGAACGACCGCCGCGCGCACCGGCACCGCGCCAAAGAGACCGAGGTGCCCGCCGCGGGCGCGCAGGCGGACTACGGGAACTTCCCGCGGCCTCACAAGAAGTACCCGCTGATGTTCGAGGACGAGGAGAACACGGAGGCGTCCAAGCGGGCCACGGAGGACCTGGACGAGCAGTACACCCCCCAGAGCCTCGCCAACCTGCGCTCCATCTTCGAGGAGCTGGGCAGGATGCCCATGATGGGCGGCCAGAAGAGGGGCGTGTTCGGGGACGACGACGACGAGGAGGCGGCGGACGGGTTCGGCCTGAGGAGCGCCGCCTACGAGGACGCGGCGGGGGCCGGGGGGGAGGAGTGGGTCCCGGTGGAGGAGCGGGAGGAGACGGAGGAGATGGTCAACGGGAGCCACGAAGAGATGGAGCGGGCGCTCGGCGAGCAGGAGGAGGCGGAGAGGGAGGAGATGCAGCGCCGGGCGAACCAGAACCAGGAGGAGGCCGACGACGACACCAAGCTGGTGGACTACTACCTGCTCAAGGTCCTGGAGATGAGCGACCAGACCCAGAAGAGGGACAAGAGCGCCGGGGAGCAGAGGAAGAGGCTGATCCGGCCCTCCCTCGTCGACCCCCGGACCGTGAAGGAGCTGCTGCAGCTCTCCCTGAAGCTCCACGTCCCCCCGCAGGACCTGATCGACATGCTGCTCACGGAGGAGCTCAGGAAGCTCCACCGCGAACCCCAAGCCCCAGCCCGGTACGGTACCGGCCAGACCCCGAAGATCCGGTACTACAGCCGCAGACTGCCGGTGAAGAGCAAGCCGGTCCCCGAGGACATGGACAGGGAGGACTTCCTGGACATCATCGGCGTGGAGACCATCAGCAACGAGTACCCGGTGGTGCAGAGACCCGTGAAGACCTCCCCTTCCGCGGACAGGATCCCGGTGGCGTCCAACCCGGTGGCGAACCCGGGTCCGGTTAAGATCCCCGCCCCCTCCGGACGCAGGGAGAACCTCTTCCTGTCCGAGCTCAACAAGATGCCGCTGAAACGTCAGGCTGGTGACGTCGACGACGACGACGAGGATGACGTAGAGGACGAGGTCACGACCTACCTGGCGGCCAAGATCCTCACCGAGTACCCGAACCCGGTCTCCAAGAGGGACACGCAGGCGCAGCTGAAGGGCCAGTTCCCCTACGAGCTGTACGAGCGCGTCATGAAGGACTACCTGGGGGGGCAGGCGGAGCCCGAGAAGAGGCCGGTGGCCAAGAGGGAAAGCGAGGTGGCCACGGAGGAGGGCATCGAACCCACGGAGACGCAGGGGAAGGAGGAGACGATGGCCGAGACCTCGGCTCCTCAGACGGCGCAGGAGGAGGAGAAGCGCCGCGACAAACCGGCGGCCGGGATGTAACCGGGAGGGACGCACGACATTCTGAATATAGTATTTATAAATAACAGTTTGGTGGACGTGATGACACATTTATATCATGTGAACTATAGCTGGTATGACGTATATCACCCTAACGAAAATGAACTATAGCAATCCTACAGGTCCAAACATTCTAAACACAGTCCCTAAACCTGCTGCAAGAACAGATATTATATTGATATCAGAGGAGATCCAAAAAAAAAGGTGCATACATGAAGAAAAAGGCAAAAAAAATATGTTTGATTTGAATGTGACGTCACTCTCAAAGTGCACACTGGGGCCTAACACGTGGGCTAATATTAGATCACAATCAAGTCCAAGTTATTAAGTGGTGTGATGTTTTTGTTTGTACATTAACGGTGTTTGTAAACAGGCGATATTTTGGATTATAATCAACCCAGTAAAAAGCTTATTTTTCATCCATAACTATTGAACTCCATATGTGAATATATGTGTAAATGATGGCGGCGACCTTTAGAAACACACATGACCCCGCTAGAGGAGCATTAGGGAGTTTTCGTTAGGGCAGCTGAGAACCAGTGTTGTCATGGTGATATATTCAGGGTCCATGGATTCAATGTTATGATTATTATTATTATGGATGATTAAATATCAGACCGTCGCCTGCCTTCCAGCCCTTTCATACAGCGAAGCTCCGTCTCGTCGGCCTCCCAGTGGTTGTGCTATGTACGCTCATTTTTAAACCATTTTGTACATGTTCAATAACGTGTGATGAACCAGAAGAATAAAGCATCAGATGTATTATTTTTCCTTCTTGTCTCGTTGTGTTGCCTTATTAGTAATAATAATACACCAACGCTTTGCTAAAAAAAACATTAATTCAAAAGCAGACTGTTTTTATCAAAATACACATTTTAATCTCCAACATCAGAAATAGCAACAAAAAAAAATGGTGATATTCACACCCACACTAGTAACTGCTCATTTTAAAGACTAAAGATGTAAAAACAGTAAGAAATTCATCATAATCTAGTCTCTGAGAGTGAAATTATATATTTTAATTAATGTTTATTAAGTGGAGAGGCAGATTAACACATTTCTACAAAAAAAAATGTTTTTTTCTGGAATAAAAATAGTTTAATTCCAATATATTAATTCATGATTTAAATATAAATGCAAAAACACAGAATGCATCCCAGATTCTACTTCATTTACATTTCAATAAATCAATGCCCCCCCCCCCCCCCTTCTATTGGTGCAGGACTGAACAGATATGAGACTTACTTTCAAACGCAGACATTCAGTAAAAACAGCTTCAGGCAGAAGACATCCGATACGTTTCATCTTTGAAAATGTTCAATAGAATGAAATTCAGAAACTTCTGACTCATCGTTGGGTTCCTCTTGTTTTGTCCTTTACCCCCCCCAGGGTTAAAATGCAGGTTTGCTCATATACTCCTCCATCGTCTAAAAAGGAAAAACACGAAAAAGTTTAGTCAAAAAACAAAAACACAACAGCTTCCAAGCCTTGTAAAAAAAAATCATTATAATCCAATGAATATTCACAGGCACACGTCTGCACATCACCTGGTGATAAAGTGGAGCACGCCAACTAACACAAGCGGGAAAACATCTAACCTTGCTGTCCATATTCAAGGTCATCCAAACAGCTCCACCTCATACCACTCACTGCTGTCACCCTGGAGCGATAACGTCACAATGAATGGCCACAAACCAAACGCTTCATTTCATCACAATAATAAGGTGTTAGTCTTCCCCCGACAACACAACACACCCCGCTAACTACTGCAGCACACACACAGCCATGGACCGGGGGGCAGAGCGGGAAGCATCAAACACTAACACCTAGACCACGGTCCAGCCAAATCTGTCTCTCACTCGCTAGAACACTGGCAGAGAGAGAGAGAGAGAGAGAGAGAGAGAGAGAGAGAGAGAGAGAGAACACACACACACACACACACACACACACACACAGGTGAGAAACAGCAGCACAAAAACACACCTCTACTGAAACAAGCCTCTAAGCTACGAGAGAGGAACACACACCAGGGACTCAACCCCACCGCTGTTTGATCAACTCAGTATGATGCAGACGATTAGCCACTTAGCATAGCAAGTACACACACACACACACACACACACACACACCACACACACACACACACACACCACACACACACACACACACACACACACACACACACACACACACACACACACAGTGAAACTAGTTCCCATACTGATCAGTGTTATGAAAAAATAAACAATTTCAGGACATCTGGATCTGTAAACTACGACGGCAAATTCAAAGAAAGAAAGTGGCAAATTTGCAAGTCTATGCTAGCTAACGTCTCATGAATGTACATTTATGTTTGTAATTAATACATCCCAACGGGTGACAACGCCTCGTTAAGGTCCTAAGGGTGATGATGTTGATGCTTATTGTTGGATTTATTCATATGAGGACATGTTGTCATCTTATGGGTGTTTATTGATCGGGGCGGTTGGGCTAAGATGCTAGCGGTAGCTAGCATCTGTTAACGGAACCAAGCAACTTTTTTATATCGGCTATATAAACTTATAAAGTGGTAAATTTGTAAATAGCACCCCCCCCCCCCCCCTCTCAGCTCTGTTTTTTCGGGGGTTTTCGTACATTGGTCCTAAAACGCCGTCGTAGTAAACACAACCGTATTTAAATCAGATAAAATCAAAGCTAAACTACATGAAAACCCGTCACTGTTCCTTTAAATCACATCAAGCCACAGATGTTCCACAGCCCAGATGCAAGGTGTTTTAACGTGTGTGTGTGTGTGTGTGTGTGTGTGAGTGACACCTCTCACCTCCTGTAACATGTCGGAGGCTTCGATGGAGCGGTTCACGATCTGTTTGGAGGTCTCCTGGATTTCTCCTCCGATCAGGAACTCGTCCAGGATGAAGTAGGCCTTCTCGAAGTTAAAGATGATGTCCAGCTCGCACACCTGAGGAGGTAAGAGCGATTTACACAATACCTGTAGTAGTATTGTGTAGTGTAGTATAATAGTCTATATATATAAATCTCAATTCAAAAGGAGGAAACACGATGAAGTACATTGCCGAAGTATTTGTCCAGCAGCTCCACGTAGCGATGAATCACCTCCAGGGCGATCAGCTCGTTCTCCTCGTTGTCAATGCCCAAGCAGAAATACAGGCTGGCGTACCTGAGGAGGAGGAGGGAGGGGGGAATAGGAGGAGGAGGGGGGGAGGGGGACGTGGAGGAGGAGGGGGAGGAAGAGGGGGTGAGGATAAGGAAAAGGAGGAGGGGGATGAGGAGGAACAGTTTCCAAATAAATAGGAGGAGTTATAATAGATATTAGAGGTGGAGAAATAATCGATTCTATGATGCATCACGATGCTTCAAACCTACGAGTAGCAAACAGACCGAGATCCAGGATCCGATGACAACAGCCACCCACCTCTTGTAAATGATCTTCAGGTCTTTCCAGTGCAGGAAGTTGCAGGAGCGCGGTTGCCGTGACAACACCATGGTGGTCATGTCCCTGGTGATCTTCTTCTTCTCACGCTCCGTCGTGGGCGTGAACCACTTCTGCAGCCGCAGCTTCCCCTGGCGGCTGAAGAGCAGCAGGAAGCGCATCTGCAACAACAAGACACACACACGACAACGGGGGTCAGAGGTCAGAGGGGCACGCTGTACGTTAGAGGACACAGAGGACATCATTTACTACTTTAAGGGTCACACAGGTAGTTAGCTGCACTCACGGATCATGAAAGAGTAACTCCACTGAACAAACATGTTGGGGGGGGGTTGAAGGTCGGGGAGGAGGAAGTCGGGAGTTTACTTTACGCTTCCATGAGGGTGCCGAGGATTCGGGTTGTTGGATGTTTACAGAATAAAACTTACGAGCATTGATATCAGATTGGCCGCGTACCAACATGAGTTTCTTCCTCCTCTCACTGTTGGAGACGATCAATGGGTTTGATTATTAACCGTCTAAAGTGAACGCTGATCCTCGGAGGGAACATAAATATATATATAGAAAAGAAAGGGGGTTTAAAAACAGCACAAAGTTTACTAAAATGCCTAAAAAAAGTTTTCAGGCCCTTCTTCATTTAAACCCACTCAAAGTCAATTATGAGGAACTGTGGACCTCATATTATTATTATTTATCATTATTATAATTATTATTTATCATTATCATTATCGTTATTATTATCACTGGTGTTTCCAGGTGCGTTTTACCAGTCTCATACTGGTGTTTCCAGGTGTGTTTACCAGTCTCATACTGGTGTTTCCAGGTGCGTTGACCAGTCTCATACTGGTGTTTCCAGGTGTGTTGCCCAGTATCATACTGGTGTTTCCAGGTGCGTTGCCCGGTCTCATACTGGTGTTTCCAGGTGTGTTTACCAGTCTCATACTGGTGTTTCCAGGTGTGTTTACCAGTCTCATACTGGTGTTTCCAGGTGCGTTGCCCGGTCTCATACTAGTACTGTCAGGTGTGTTGACCAGTCTCATACTGGTGTTTCCAGGTGTGTTTACCAGTCTCATACTGGTGTTTCCAGGTGTGTTTACCAGTCTCATACTGGTGTTTCCAGGTGTGTTTACCAGTCTCATACTGGTGTTTCCAGGTGCGTTGCCCGGTCTCATACTAGTACTGTCAGGTGTGTTGACCAGTCTCATACTGGTGTTTCCAGGTGTGTTTACCAGTCTCATACTGGTGTTTCCAGGTGTGTTGCCCAGTATCATACTGGTGTTTCCAGGTGCGTTGCCCGGTCTCATACTAGTACTGTCAGGTGTGTTGACCAGTCTCATACTGGTGTTTCCAGGTGTGTTGACCAGTCTCATACTGGTGTTTCCAGGTGTGTTTACCAGTCTCATACTGGTGTTTCCAGGTGTGATGCCCAGTCTCATACCGGTATTTCCAGGTGTGATGTCCAGTCTCATACCGGTATTTCCAGGTGTGATGCCCAGTATCGTACTGGTGTTTCCAGGTGTGTTTACCAGTCTCATACTGGTGTTTCCAGGTGCGTTGCCCAGTCTCATACCGGTGTTTCCAGGTGTGATGCCCAGTCTCATACTGGTGTTTCCAGGTGCGTTGCCCGGTATCATACTGGTGTTTCCAGGTGTGTTTACCAGTCTCATACTGGTGTTTCCAGGTGCGTTGCCCAGTATCATACCGGTGTTTCCAGGTGAGTTGCCCAGTCTCATACTGGTGTTTCCAGGTGCGTTGCCCAGTATCATACTGGTGTTTCCAGGTGTGTTTACCAGTCTCATACTGGTGTTTCCAGGTGCGTTGCCCAGTCTCATACCTGTATTTCCAGGTGTGATGCCCAGTCTCATACTGGTGTTTCCAGGTGTGTTGCCCAGTCTCATACCGGTATTTCCAGGTGCGTTGCCCAGTATCATACCGGTGTTTCCAGGTGAGTTGCCCAGTCTCATACTGGTGTTTCCAGGTGCGTTGCCCAGTATCATACTGGTGTTTCCAGGTGTGTTTACCAGTCTCATACTGGTGTTTCCAGGTGCGTTGCCCAGTCTCATACTGGTGTTTCCAGGTGTGATGCCCAGTCTCATACTGGTATTTCCGGGTGTGTTACCCAGTATCATACTGTTGTTTCCAGGTGTGTTGCCAAGTCTCATACTGGTGTTTCCAGGTGCGTTGCCCAGTATCATACAGGTGTTTCCAGGTGCGTTGCCCAGTATCATACTGTTGTTTCCAGGTGAGTTGCCCAGTCTCATACTGGTGTTTCCAGGTGTGATGCCCAGTCTCATACTGGTGTTTCCAGGTGCGTTGCCCAGTATCATACTGTTGTTTCCAGGTGTGTTGCCCAGTCTCATACTGGTGTTTCCAGGTGTGATGCCCAGTCTCATACTGGTATTTCCGGGTGTGTTGCCCAGTCTCATACTGGTGTTTCCAGGTGCGTTGCCCATTATCATACTGTTGTTTCCAGGTGTGTTGCCCAGTATCATACTGTTGTTTCCAGGTGTGTTGCCCAGTCTCATACTGGTGTTTCCAGGTGCGTTGCCCACGTGACGAACCGATAAGCAAATCACATTTAAAGCATCAAACTGCCCCGGGGCGGAACGAAGTGACGGAACCGGTTTAACCGAGGAGAGAAATGCACACCTTACTTCCGGCTGTCGCTCTTAATGAACAGAAGCGACGAACACAATTAAACTCCTCCACAACAACAACAACAACACAAACAAACAAACAAACAAAATAAAACAAACAGAAGCAGCCCTCGGCGGCCCGACGCGAACAAACTCCGTACAGAGGCGTTAGCTGCTACCTGTTAGCCACCTGCAACAGGTGCAGCAGCAGGTGAACAGCCTGACATCACGCGGACAAAACAACCATGAACACTCACCATTGTGACGGGGCGGCACGAGCTCAGAACGCTGTAAAAAATAATAAAATAAAAAGATTAGAAAGAAAAGGACTTTAACCCTCACAAAGGGTCAACCGGTCCGGCGGAGCGCATATCTCTCTCTCTCTCTCTCTCTCTCTCTCTCTCTCTGAGGGGAAGTTGGTTAGCTCCGCCTCCAACTCCTCCTCCTGGAAGTGGGGGGGGGGGGGGGACGCGTCATCGCACCTCGCGGACATCTGGATTGGCTCTTGTAGATTTACATACATGTAGGGGGAACAAATTAAAAATAAATACATATAAATACATATAAATTGCCTATATTATGTTATAGAGATATTTAGAGAGGACAGTTTGTTGGAAGTTTTCAAAATCCTTTTGAGGAAAAGGAAGGAAAAATTTGGTGAAATTTTGCTGTTAGAATTGATACATTTATTATAAAGTACTTTTTTTATTAAAAGGGGGTCCTGGTGGTAACATGGACATTTAACAGCGTACATATGTATTCTGCTACATTTTAATAATTTTATCTGTAACATGATGAATAATTATGGGTTCATGTTGTAAAAGGATCGACTGCTGCCAGATCACATATTTTAAAATATTTAAAAGCAAAAAGTATATAAATTGATTACATGACTAATACAGAGGATCTAGTTATTCATTCTGTGCAATTATTATTTTATTTTTAATGAATGAGCTGATAAAAAAAAGACTGATAACACTTGATTGTTTGAAAGTGTTATTCCAGAAGCAGTGTCAGTAGGGAGCAGCAGCCCCTCCCCCCCACCTCCACCCCTCATGGTCTGGTCCCGGTGGGGGATGAGGACCGGCTGCACTTCTTCAGAGTCTTACCATCTTAAACCATGTCTCTGTACCGCAACGCTGTCTGGTTTATGAATGGAATCCATCAATATACAAGGTCAGTCATCAGTTTTTGGGGGGTTTATGATGCTTTGACATGTACATATATACATGTACACATATATACACATATGTATAGTGTAGTGTTGCAGGTGCTGCTCGTTGACTGGTAAAAAAAAAACAGCTTTAGTGTCTGTAAAGAGTCTTTTATATCATTTATTTGACTGATGAACGGAGACGAAGATCAACGGCGTGATCGCTGGATGACATCAGCAGACAAACTGGCCTTTATGTCCAATCACAATAGTTCCATTGACAGCTGCTGTGTTTTGAGGATCCAAGTCACCGGACCGTGCCCAAACCAGAATGTGGTCACGCTGTGATTATTGTGTGTGTTGTGGACTTCAGGAGGGGGCACGAGGCGGCGTTTAGAGGACTTTGACCCCGGAGACCTGGAGGTGTCCGTCGTGGGAAGATCGTTCATGATCACCGGAGCCAACAGTGGGATCGGCAAGGCCACAGCCACGGCTATAGCCAAGAGAGGTAACAAAACACTGGAGGGATATGTTCTCTCTCTTCATGTCTGACAGAAGATGTGATGTTGCCGTCTCCAGGCGGGACGGTCCACATGGTGTGCAGGAACAGAGACCGAGCCGAGGACGCCCGGCTGGACATCGTCAGGGAGTCTGGGAACACGGTGAGTGTGGTAGCCTCGAACACGGGACAGAGATGAGAGAGACTTCTTCTGATTCTCTGGTTGTTCCAGGAGGTTCACGTCCACATCGTGGACATGTCGGAGACACACCAGGTCTGGGAGTTTGCAGAAGCCTTTAAGAAGCAGCATCCAGCCTTGAACGTGCTGGTACGGTGTCTCCTTTTACTCTTCATCCTAAATCTGTCGTCATGAACTGATGATGATGTTCTTTTTCTCGTGGCAGATCAACAACGCCGGGTGTATGGTGCACGAGAGACGGGTGAACGCCGAGGGCCTGGAGATGAACTTTGCCACCAATACGATGGGTAAGAGCTCCTCCTGATGGTCCAGGAGGATCAGAACCGACCAGAATCTGACCTTTCCTTCGTCTCTTAAGGCGTTTACATCCTCACACAGACTCTCATCCCACTGCTGGAGAAGAGCCGGGATCCAAGGGTGGTATGGAGACACACACACACAGCTCATCTGCATCATGTGGATGCAGCACAAAGCCACCTTTTGTCCGGGCTGTAGTGGCTGTTGTCTCAGCACACTGGGCCTCTCTTCCCCGTTAGATCACTGTGACCTCGGGGGGCATGCTGGTCCAGAAGCTCAGGGTCGAGGACTTGCAGTCAGAGACGGGCGACTTTGATGGTGTCCTGGTCTACGCCCAGAACAAGGTGGGACAAAGAGAGAGACACTGACAGGAAAACGTTGTATGCACATCTGCAGGCTGACGGGTGTTGTTGCCTTTCAGAGACAGCAGGTGGTGCTGACACAACAATGGGCCAAAGCCAACCCTCTGATCCACTTCTCTGCCATGCACCCGGGCTGGGTGGACACGCCAGGTACTCCACTGTATTTACAGAATAACGACACGATGAGAACAATAATAATAGGCTAGAATAACGTGCATCAATAGCAATGACGAGGCACGTTTTTTCTCTCGTACTTGTATACATTTATAAGTATAATTTGCTGATATATAATTTTACTTCAGTAAGGTTTTGAATGGACTTTGAGCCCATAAGACACCGTTTGCAGAAGACTCACTTGCATTCAGAGCTTTTTGTTAACATAGTCCGTAGTCAGTCAAGATCTCTGAATGCAAGTAAGGTGTGTATGTGTGTATACCGGTTTATATAAACATTTTAGAATATAAGCTCCTATGTTAATGTGTCTTCGTAGCTAAATTGATATTTAAATAAATGCTGTTATTGTGAGCTGAGAGGACATGAGGTCGATTAAATGCAGAAGATCAGATATTTCCTAGTTATTTAATTGTTGAAGTGAATATATAACAGACAGATTAGGAGGCAATACATCTCAAAAATCATTTAAAAGAAACACTTTTATTTCTATTGTATGCTTTTGTCATCCTCATTGTGTAAGAAACAAACTTTTAAATTAAACCTGTCCTTGAGGACCTCCTTTTTAAAAGGGATCTTTCCCATCCAGGTTAATGCACCTGCAGGTCATCTAGGATCACAATGAAACCCTGTTTTTGTTCAGTATTAACTCGTTAACACACTACTTACCCAGGGTGATCCTTTACTCTCTTGCTTCCAGCCGTTTCTACAGCGATGCCTCGGTTCCACCAGATGATGGGTTCGCGGCTCCGCACTGCAGAGCAGGGAGCTGACACCGCCGTGTGGTTGGCCGTGTCCAGAGCCGCCGCCAGGACTCGCAGTGGGCAGCTCTTCCAAGGTGAGCAGCAGGTTTAAGTCTGGTTCCTCCACCAACGTTCTGACCCCACTGCTGTTTGTGTTGCAGACCGGGCGGCAGTTCCTGCCCACCTGCCTCTGGCCTGGACCCGCAGTCCTGCTGGAGACACCCACAGCTTCATCTCCCAGCTGGAGACGTTGGCCGCAGCCATCCAGTCCACCTGATGTTGGAGCTCCACTGTCTCTCCAGACCTCAATCTGTCTGATCCACATGTAACTGACCACATTAAAGCATTAGTTGCAATAAGATCCGTTGCTGAAAAACAAAAATGGCCTATTTGTCATGTTTGGACAGGTAAAACACCTGTGTGCATGGGAATGTGTGTCTGTTTGAACATTAGACGTGCAGTAGGCCCCGCTCCACACACAAGTTGTAAGATATCTGCAGTGTGAATTACAATTAAACAGTAAAAACCACCTGTCTCATTCACAAAGAGACAATTTTAAAACACTGTGCTTTTGTTCAGGTAATAGACATTTTAAGTGGAGCAGATAAATCAAAATCACAATGAGGACACATGAAGCATGTGAGAGACTCTAATGACTCTAATCCACAGAGCATCAATACTCATAATTTTTTTTATTTTTGTTTTGTAACAATCCACATTTGCCGTTTTTTAATAATTTTATTATTTTTATACAGTATTGAAACAAAAATAATGTGGTGCATTCACATTTTTCCCAAGGGATTCTTTGCAAGTTTGATCTCTACAAGGGTAAAACGGTGAAAAGCTTGAAGCTGGATCCATCCATGTTAAAACTCACAGGGAATTAGGAAGACTGAGCCCGATTTAAAAATCATCTACAAGTTTTGATGGATTTCATTTCTGCGCCGACATTTTCTATTTTCCCCATTTACGTGTGTTTACTGTGGTTTTTGTAAGGGAGGGTTAATCAGGTTCCCAGCGTTCGTCTTTAAAAGAAACTTCCAGTCCATGCGCAACAACAGTCCAAAGAAAACAAACATCCCATCCCCCCATCCAGTCTCTTCCTCCTCTCCTCCAACCTCCTTCTATGCAACATAAGTGTATACTTTGCGATCTTCTGGCGTCCTTGCCAAGTATTCTCTTTCTATTAGTCCTTCTATGCGCTTTTTAATGACGACAGGGCTGGGGAGAAAACGTGCCCGGAGCTGTTGAGTTACCTAGAAACACAAGTCACAATATGTCAGACAACATGAAATCAGTCTTTAAAATACATCACAATGAACGTAAAAGTCCAGGATTAAAAACTGGTCGCATCGTTGACGTTTCTCACCTCGGCCACGAGGACATTGTGCTGCATCTTCTTCCTCGACTTCATGATTCGCACAATAGCCGCCTCGATCTCATGCTTCCTGTCGTCGTCCACTTTCTGCCGCGTCTCTTTCCTTTCGGGGTCCGACTCCCCTTGTTTAGCAGCAACTGTGGAAGCAGGAGACAGGGACAGAGAAGGTGAGCCTCAATGAGATGCTGCCGTTTGACTCCGTTTCAAGGCACAATGCACTTATGAAGAGACGATAGGTCATTCATTTTTATGTCTGGAAGGCTGAAACACAAATTTATCACATAGAAATAACTTGTATGTATTTGTGCATTTTGTTGCCTCTCATCAAATGATTTAAAGTTGCTGTCCAGTCCACAGTACCTTATGGAATTAAACCCTCTGGATCTCGTCCTACAGTGAGGTGAGACCCGTAGTGTGTATGTGAAGTTTGCCCACCTGTCTGTATTTTGACTCTGTGCAGTTTGGAAGTGAACTGATCGTTCACTGTAAACACGTGGCCGCTCTCGATCTCCTTAGACTTTGGCTCCTTGGTGAGGACTCTTTGTGTCGGCTTCCCACAGGCCAAAGACTGCAGCGCTCGCACTAACTCCCGCTCAGGAATATCAGTCTCCTGCTGGATCTCCTTCAGGTGGACGACAGTTTGGGGGACACAAATGATTCTGTCCTCACTTAGAAGGATGCGGGTAAGTGATGCGGTGAGCAAAAACAACCTGGACGAAGACAAAAGCTGCGTCCTCACCTCAAAAGTGCACTTGTCTCTGTTGTTGAAGAGCATGAGGATGGTCATCTGGAAGGTGGAGACCTGCAGTATGTGCTTACGGGTGTTCGAGCCCGTCACCTGAGCCCCGCCCACACCCACCTCTGAGCCGTCCTCCTGCAGAGGAAGTAGAAGGGAAGGTGAACGGAAACTCCAAACCCAGGCTGAGGTTGAATAGTCGTTTTTGCTTCCTAACTGAAGAAGTGACCCGGAAGTAAACAAGTGGCCGCCATGATGAGAGCCGTTAGGATTCTCTAAATGCAAAGGAAAGGAGCTCCAATGATCCTTACAGAGCTCCTTTAGGATACAACGGACCTTCCTTTACCAAAGGAAAGGAGATCAACCCGACCCACAATTCCTTGCGAGAGCAACATTTAAAGTTGAAATGAAATGTAAATAGAGCTTCAAACGGGAAGGAGGAGCTGCTGGAACTGAAGCCGGTCGGTGAGGGAGCTTTTCAACAACGCCAGTTCATCTCCAATGATGTGGTTGACAATAAAACGTAGAAAGTACCTTTTTAATAGCTCCGTAGAAAGTTGCGTTCAGGTCCGCCCCGCCCATGTGGTGCTGCAGTGTGAGCTGCCTACCGCTGTGCTTAGCGAGGTAAAACCTGCAGAAAACCAGGTTCTTTAGAAACGCACAGAAAAACATTGAAACTTCGTATTTCAGGTGAAATATTAACCTTCTAAAGACTTCAAAGGCGTGTCTGGGAGAGGGGGGGATGGTGCATTTAGGGGTTGCTGACTGTGTCGGCCAGTAGCCAGTAGTGAGGACTCTTACTGTGAGGTCCACACCACTTAGAGAGGCCTGAAAGAGAAGCATGGACATTTAAGTTTTATTTCTTTTAAAATACATTCTACCACAATAAAACTGAAGTAATTACATCTTAACAGAACAACTTGTTCACAACATTCTGACACGCTGCTGATTTAAGACTAACTTTAAATGTTCTTCCATAAACGTATGGATCATGAATTGCACTGAAAGATGTGCGGCTGCCTCACCGACGTGGTTTGTATGTGTTGCCTGAACTCATCCATGGTAGTGTTGGAGATGCTCATGTCTCTAAACATCCCTTCCAGTTTCGAGGTGAACTGACAGCCACATTCTGTCTGCACAAGGAGAAACACAGAACAGTGAGTTGAAACTGCTGACATACATTTAGACAGAGAAGAAAAAGAGCAGCACAAGGGTTCTGCATGTTCATCCGTTACCAAAATGTTCTCATTCTTTTACCTTGAGCTTAGAGATCATGTTCTTCTCCGAGTCGTCCGAGACGCTCTTGTTGCTGAGGAGCCTGCGGCCCAGATGCTGCTTGTAGTACCTTTCAAACACATCCTTCTCTTGCATGAACCGGAACAGCACCATCGCCTTGTCCAGGATGGATTCCACTTCTTGTTCTGTCAACTGGTCAAACACAACAATGTGTAACAAATGTAAAAAATATTTGCGAAGCATTGAAGGAAAACTGGAAGAAGGCGTTTACCCCTTTGACACCCTTCTTAAGCTTGTCGTCAATGAAGAGCGACAGATACTCTGGGGAGCGGGAGTTGAGGTTGAGGAAATACTCAAAGTCTCCTGCTATGGTTTGTTTGAAGAGTCTGTCGTTGTTGAAGGACTCGAGGAGGAAACGATCAAATCGTGTCTTCAGGTCTAGCAGGCCCTGTCGAGGAGGCGATTACAAAAGAGGTGAAACAATAGAAATGAATCTCATTAAGACATTCATGGGCTTCAAAGGTGTGTTCTTGGACTCATTGTTCATTCAACATACCTGGATATAGTCGACAGGGTTCTTTCCCTCTCCCTCTTCTGACACCAGAGCTTTGCCTTGCTCCCTCAGGTAAGAGCTCATACACTCACACATGGTCTTCAGGCCGTTTGGCACACGACTGAACAGCTTGTACATGCACGCCAGATCTGAGAGGGAACCGAGGTGGGGAGAACTTATGAGAACCAGACGGAGAGCCATCCTTATTTACACATGAAATAGACAGAAGCTTACCTTCTGTCTTGCCGTTCTTGAGCATATGGACAAGGCCAGAGTTCTCCATTTCCACGATGGTCTTCATGTGTTTAGAGATGAGCTCCCGTTCCACCACCTTGACGATGGGCTCCTCCGTAGACTTGTCTAGGCAGTGCATCACTCGCTCAATCTCTTCGTTGATTCTGGCCTCTACCTTCTTAATGTAGACACTGGCACTGTTTTCTGCAAGGAACTTTTGGCTCTCCATCTGAAAGAGCAGATATTGCATGTCTATTTATTACAAAGATTTTTCCAGTGGCTACAAAAACAAACCAGGAACCTACCAGAGTCTCACCTGAAAGAATTCTGCTGACATATCTAAGAAAGGAACTTCAAAGTCCTCCTCATATACAGACCTGCCGTCCAGGCCGAGAATCATCAGCATCTGGCAGGCGTTTCTGATGGCGCCCCTGCAATGGATGATATACAGAAACATTAAGGGCAAGGCTCCCATAATAGCAATAATTCAAAAAGAATTTCCAGTTATAGTCCATTGCAAGATTATGATTTAAGACTTTTACACACCGGCAGTGATGCAAATTCGTGACACTACGACCAAAACAAATTTCTTGGCACCTTGCTACTGAACTCAACCAACACATGGGGCATCCTGGATGAGGCCCACAGTGACAGTAATCCTTAAGAACAAGTAGTGAAGTAGCACCCCGACATACCTGTCTACAACCTCTCCCTTCCTCTCACGAGCAATCATGTCCAGAAGTGTCTGTCGAAGGTGATCTCGAATGCAGCCGTAGCGCACCACCTGGTCCCTGAATATGATGAGGCCAAGGTTGTACACATTCTCCACGTTGTTTTGTTGAACATAGACCCGGTCCTGAGAGACCAGAGAGAGTGGGAAAATGTATAATCAGCCTACATCTTCTGGAATAAATCATGTCTCCGGGGGCCTAAAGCAAGAGGCAGCGGCTTCCAAAAAAAAAAAAAAAGGTTAACTACACTGGCTGAGAACAGCAAAGTCACACTTGCTGCATCTGTGCTGCTCTCCTCTAGAGGTCAGCAGGCGGATCTGCCTCCACAGACATGGTGAGACTGCCGTAGTTAAAGACGAGAGAGCCTGAACTGTCCGGGGTAAGGCCAGGACAGGAAGAAAAGAGTGTGCAGGACAAAAGAACCCCAGGAGAGCTGTGCAGTCTCTCTACTGTGAAATTGTTTAGCCTGCACTTGTGCCTGGAAGCCCACACCCCCCCACAAACATGCTTGCAGCTCAAGGAAATCAGGTAGGCTTGCCAGTTTTCCAACAAAACAAATAAATACAGCAACAGAGGCTCATTGTTTGGACCACAAATAAAACAGCACCTTACAAAGTCCAGAGTAGGATGTAGGAGAAGTTGGCCACGGTTAGAAACAAAAGGCCATTTCTTCAAAAGCACAAAGTTGTTCACAATGGAACAAGCACCATAATCCACTTGCAGAGGCAACATAACCCATGGCACTTAACATCAACAAATCCAACAGCAACCAGAACAAGAAAGCACAACAGTGAATTTACCATGTACATGAGGATGTCTCTGATCATCACCATGGCAGTCTGATGGTCATTCCAGGCCTGATTCAGTGTTTGCAGAAAGTTATTATTTAGGGAGTTTAAGACATCTTCTCGTACCTGAAAATACAGACAGATTGATAGAATTGAGGCCACACCAAGTTATGTCTGGTGTGAGTGATAAACATCAGGTTACACTCATGAGGACATTTGATTTAAAAAGAGGAGAGTCGAGTTAACAACTGCTTTGGAGCAGAAAATGCTTCTTTACTTTGTTGATGAGGTGCTCTGTGACAACCTCCCTCAGGCCTGTGTAGAGCTTCTCCCCGTGCTTGTGGAGCACCATGGTGTAGGCATTCCTATACAGCTCCTCAAAGCTTAACCCGCTGTTGTTCTTCCTCTGGATCTCCTGGATGGCATTCTTTAGAAGGTCCCAGATGTTGTTCACATACTTCTCATCCATCGTCATCTAGGAGGGGCAGACAGATACACGTCTGTTTATTTGAAAAATGTCCACTCTTCATTATTTCCACATGGTAAAAGTGGATAATGACAGAACTGTCATGTTTTTCTTTGAAATATAATTAAATACAGTAAACCCTGGTAAAAGAGAGGCTTGATAATAGAGGTCCACTGTATGCTCTATGTTGTTAATGACTAATAGCATTGCAGCTTTCTAAAGCTGACCACATAGACACTGTCTGATAAAACATAACCATATATATTTCCACACACTACATCACACAAACCATCGTTTTCTAGTTGCCCTATGGACAGGGTAGATGGAGCTTTTTGAAAAGACAGATGTTCAATTAATTACTTTCAGTTTTACTTAGGCACTTAAGATTAGCATGAATGTAAACAAGCTATACTTCTATTACATGCAATCCCATCTGTGATACCCAGACGAACCTGCCTGCTGTCAAGTAACTTTGTAAGCATATATGACAGCAATTAGATCAAGGTTCTCAATGCAGAAGTACATGAGCTATAGGTTTGATCCACAGAAAGCCGTGTTCAAATAAACAGAGGATCATTCTGTGGATTTGATCACGGCTTTCTGTCTATCGTCGGTGGAACTTCTGTAAACCATGTGTCAGAAATGGAGCCATAAAAAGACAATTAAGGAAGTAGCAAGGAGAAAATTAGATCAGGCTGCAACAAGCCCCATTGTTTAGGATGCGATACAAAATCTGACTGTCGGCAACGAGCATCAACCAAGAACCACCAAAGCAATAAAGATGGAGAGAGGTTAGAGAAGCAGACGTGAAGCGTGTCAAGCCGCTCTACCATCTCTGACGTGTTCACCTTCCTGAATGAAAATAAAATACTCCCACCACAACTAACCTTCTAATATATTACATTTAATTTGTGGACAAAAGAAAGTGAAGCTTGGAAATATTATTTTTATCATACGATATCTGCCAAATTGTAAAAGTGGGAGTCACTTTCTAGGTACCTCACTATATATACACAATAAAACTGACAGCGTTTGCATGCCAATTTCACATCATCTCACACAACATATTATTTTACTTCATTACTCACATCTTAAACTGCATCAATAACTGATCTGACCTGAAGGGAAGACTTTACAGTGTCAGCAACATATGACTGATAAACGTTAAATACTGCTTCCTTGTCAATGTCATTATAAAATGAGGTGTTTAAGCATTCATCATTTACTTTGGTTAGTTTTTAGCTTTGTGTTACTTGACATAATCCTGATTTAGTCTACACAAGTATAGCTACCAGGTTCATATTTGCTAAAAAGGAAAGAGAGTACTGATACCAGATTAGTAATCAGTAGAATAACTATTGCAATAGAAAAAGTTGGGTAAGTGCATCCAGTGAAAATTAACCCTAGCCTGATGGATAACCTGCACAAAATCAAGTTCAAATCTAATTATTCGTAAAAGACTTCAGATCCCAGTATAAAACCAATAGCTACTAGAAATGCAAGAATCAAGATCAATGAACAATAATAATTAAAGTTTCTTACTATATTATCTAAGTCCACCTGGTAGCGTAATGGTGTAGTCTTGCATTTGTATGTAGTGAAGGATTAACTCATAACAGAACAAACATTCTGTGTCTCACACAAGCAACCTCAACATGGAAGGGAAGCATGTTGCAAAGGGAGTTAGGCAACTTAAAACAGCATAGCAACTAAGACAACATATTCCACAACATGACGACAGCGCGTGTGACTGAGTTTCATTGAGTGAGAGAAATATGTAGTTTAGCTGCAGTGTACTAGTACTACTAGCAGTAGGGCTGCTTGTTGAACGTAAACAACATGAGTACTCAAGCTAGCCATGTTTACTGCAGTCTCACGTCACACTGCTCTTAGCTCCCACGCTAATAATACTGCACTCTAATATGTTTAGTTGCCATCTGTGAGAGCTTTTCGTTCAAAAAATAAATAAATTAAAATGCGTGAAATTAAACACACTGTTACCATAGCATAACGATACGTAACGCAACGTAGCTAGTTAGCCAACATGATTTGCGGCCCGCTACGTTACTTAGCTAGCATCAACCGGGGATTAGTTGTAGTTATGTCACCGACGGAACTTCCCCCGAATTTGCTAACATTAGCTCACGTCAAATGAAGGTAGCATTTTAAAAAACGAGTTAGCCTGCTAGATATCGGCAAATAAACTGACACAGTTAACATAGCTGCTGTTGTTTGGGGTGATTTTTTTCTGCTGGACGTGTTTTTCTTTTCTCGTTTGACTTGGCATGCTAGCTAGGTAGCTGCTAACGTAGCGGTAGCTGTCATCCGCGGTTCTTTGAGTCTCGTAGTTTTAGCGTCTCGGTGCCAAGAAGAATAAGATGGTATACTCACGGGGAAGGCTCTTATCCTCATCTTGGTGTCCTTCTTGGGGCCGCCTTTGAGATTGGACATGATTTAAGTTGGGAGCGACTTTCGTTTCTAAGTTGACTTTAAAGACTACATGAAAGCCAGTTGCTAGTTGGGTTTTCTACGCCAGGGAAAAAGCGGGGCACGGCAAAACTCAGCAACCTCCACCTCCAAGCAACTCAGGTCGGCCTGTTGTCTGTTATATGTTGTTGTCACTCGCTCTTCTTCTCAGTGGGTTTTTTTTGTGGGGGGTGAGGGGCTAATGTTAGCTTGTATGTGCAGTGATGGCGGACGGCTGTGTATGCTGTCCTCCACTGCGCAACGCCGAGATCTCGCGAGAGTAGTAGACTCACTGACAGGTGCGTGGTCCCACACCCTAGCGGGTACTTTTGCTCAAGCTAACTGGAGCATTTCGACGAAAAGCGGTAAGTATTTAATATTTGAGCAAAATTTCTTAAAAAAGAAACTCACAAATTACAGAAAAACACTTTTATTTGGTGACAGGCCAACGGTATGTTTTGTTTCAAGCCAAAAAAAGTTAACATTTAGGCTAAAACTTACATCAAGAAGACCAAGGCAACAACCTAATATTTTGTTGTTGTTTGTTTTTTAACAGAAAGCGTATAATAGTGTGGGATAGGGCCTAAAGTTTGCTAATTATTTTTCCATCTTTGCTGTTTGTCTCGTCCACCGCACGTCATCGTCCAACTGCCCATTCTGCTGATTGAAAGGCTGAAAGATGGAGTATCTCCTCACTGTCATGACGACGCTCTCTGGAGAAAAGGATGGGAAAATGGATATAACAGCAAATAGGTGAGTCACTAGGATTTAAAGACGGAGAAGTACTGTATTAGAACTACACAACAACCAAGTCAAGCTAGTAACACGTTAAAAGCAACAGACATTGTCCTCTTCCATTCTCTTCTGCCAACAAGAGCTACTGTCATGTTAACTTTTAGACACATTAAATATGTCTTACAGTGATACATCTAATTCCTCTCTCCATTAGATAAGCTGCAGGTCTAAAGATTGTCCTTTAATTACTGTAGATTGGTTCAGAGTGTGATTTTGCCCACTAAAGTTTCTGGTATTTTGTATGTATTTATTCCAGCTAAATGAGGATACAGTGTCTGTAAAAAAAACAACAAAAAGACAAATAGGCGTTTACAGAAATGCTTCTTTCTAAAGTATATTCATTCTACAGACTATGATGCTATAATCCTAAAACTCTATGTATACCCTTTTATCAGTATGAGATTGTTCTGAAAATGAAGACAAAAAAATATTAATAAAAAATGAATAAAAAGCCACATTATTTGCGGGGCTTTGGAACAATTTTGGGTAGCTCCAGCCCCCCCAAAATAGGCCTAACAATGCCACTGAGTCCATGGAACTCCTATAAAAGAGCAAGACACAAAAGGTGGGGAATAGTAGTCTATGGTAAAGCCCCAAAAAACTGAAATGAATTACCACACAGCACTGATAATAAGCACGTCTACCTCTGCATTCTGGGGTCATGGTGGGGACTGTTGCACTCTTCCGGAGACTGGCTCCGGCGGTCCTCCTCAGACCCATGTTCTCCAGCTCCAGCTTTCTGATCTCCATCTGCATGGCGTTGATCACCTGAGTGAGCCTCCGTCCGCCGTCCGTGGTGCACATTTCCACCCCCCGATGGCTGCATCTCTCTGAGAGGGCACGCAGGCCAGCACCACGAGACCCCATCTGACCCTGTAAACACACACAGTGGAGAAACCCCAAACACACAGGAAACAATCCAGAGCCTGCATGTAGTCCCTTTTTTCCACTCAAAGTTGGTCTTAAAGCTCAATAATGGGCCAAAAAAAAAACAGCCAATCAAAAGTGGAAATCTAGCTCGTCACCAGACCGTTGATAGTCTGGTCACATGATTGGGAGAGTGTTATTTTCTTCTCCGTGATCTGATGCCTACCACTTTCCCCTCCTCTGGTTAAATATTCATCAACTCTGTCAACGTAAAGCAACAATAGGTGCTTGGGGAGAGGCGTAACCGCTGCCAAGGGTGAGCTGCTTCCCCTTTTAAAATCAGACTACGACTAAAACAGATTTAGTTTGCTATATGTGAGGAATATCAAAACAACAGATTACTTTTGTTTCCACACCAATATCCTCATTTTAGGAACACAAATCTAAAAACATCACAGTTGAAACGTCATAACATGGTGAAAGGAAGTGCATAACTGCTGCAAAGTGTGTTTATGTGAGTGTGCATATACTGTACATATTCAGTGCATGAGTCGGAAACACTTAATATTTACAGGTGCTCTGCTGCTCTCTAGTGTCTGTCTTCCTGCATCAAAACACCAAGCAGAAAAGCTGTATTTCACTGACCTCTTGTGGTGGAAATTGGAAATCCACTTCTATGTCACACCTTGAGTCTGCCTCATGTGTGTCATGTACACACAGACACTGTATGAGAACAAGAGGAGTTGGCTTACTGTGGTGATGACGATTTAATACAGATCAGAGAGTTTCTTTTGGCATCTTGGCATCTTGTAGATTCATGACTCTGAATTCAACCAGGAGGCTTTGTAGTTATATAATGCTTAAATGGAAACATATTTTACTGAGATTGTACATGTCGCTGGTGTGGTTGTCAGGATCCGTGTTTCTTACTGTACTGCAGTGAGATATCTGCTTAAGTGTTGTGCAGCTAAGGCCTTTTGCAACTGTCGTAGGTTTGTGGACGTCTGAGAGGACGATGGGCGTTACACGTAGTCAACTGCAACCAGGTTGGTGTCATGTGAACCGGCTCTATGATTCAGCGATGTGGAATGGCAGAATTTGACTAAGAAAATGGAATCAACTGTAAAACGCAGAATTTCGTTGAAAACATTACAAAAATGTGGATACAATTTATAAAAATCTGGGGTTTTCTTTATCATTATATTCTTTATCATTTGTCAGCGCACCTAAGCTGAATGAGAAGAAAATAAATATTTATTTCTGATCTTTTTATTGTGACTCCCTCCCTTGCACACACATTTGCATATTTATGCATATTTGCATGGTCTTAGAATTAGAACTTTGAGAACATTTCCTCAATACATTTCTCATATTTTCTTATCGAGTTGCTGAATTTTGATTCGTACACCTGATGGAAAAATGCTCTTAAATTGTGAAACACTGAATTTAGAAAAATGAAACAGAAAATCTGGAATCTGGAAGAGGACTTTTTTTTAAAAAGGTTCCACCTGGAACCGGTATGGAGGGTTTTACTCAGAACCCAACATACATTCTATACGTAGAACCATGTGTGAAAGGTTCTCCAGAGATCCCTTCTATAGTGTAATGTTTCCAACCACAGGGGGCGCTATCCAGAAACTCTCCCACTTCATAGGGGTCTCTGTTGAGAACACTTTCATATTCCAGGGTATTCACCTAGAACCTAGAACTTTCACCACCTCAACCATGGTTTTCATTCAGTTTAGTTTAGTTGAGCCTTTAGGGTTAAGGGGACCTGGTCCAGCAGCCTTGGGGCCTGGGGGGGGGGTCTCCTGAAGGGCTGTGGACTGATGTGGTGCAGGGCATCCCAGAACAATCATGAGCCACGTGGTTTTTAAGGGAAGGTGGCTGGGTGGACATTTTAATATCTATGCTTTCACCAATCCTCGTTGAACTATTTCTTCAGAAAAGGGTTCTTATAGGAACCCTCAGTCTTGCAAAGAGCCCTGTAAAACCCCTTTCTTCCAAAAAAGGGTTCTTTCAAGAGCAAATATTTACTGGTGGAACCCTTTAGGAAGCCTTATTTCCCAGGTTGGGTCAGACGTCACGTTAGAGATGACACATTACCTCATCCATAAAACGCTCCGGCTGTGCATCTAATAGTTGCTAATGATCCATCTGGGAACTTTTCTCTGTGGCATTGCAAACAGACGCCTGTCACACATATTTGAGCGGCCAAGTGGAGCATAATATCAGGTCGTCTGCTCGCTCGTGTCATGTTTTGACACCGCATCGCATTCTTCGAGTTCCTCCCATTCCGCCGCGTGGTGTGTGAGCTGTCTCTCTGCTGATAACAACCCCCTCAGCCACACGGAGATAAACTCTGCATCGCTGCCGTGGAGACGGGCGAACAAGTCTACGTGACAGAAATGCAGCGTTGCCGTGGTGATGACGGGTCTGCTGAGTGAGAGACGAGCATGCGGAGTGATGTCAGATTAACCATGGTATGTTTGTGGTTGAGCACAAAGTCATCACAAAAGCATTAATACAGCAAATGTATTTTAACGTTTACTCCTGCTTGCCACATGTCATACCATAGATGCCCAGCCGGTGGCGTGTGCTATGGTGTGAGTTGAACAAATTGGGCCTAATGTAGCTTCTGTCCATGTGAAAAGCACATGACATCCTCCTACTCCAGCAGCAGCAGCAGCAGTGGGGTGAACCCAGAGGACAACAGTATAAAGTGGTGCATTTGAAAGCAGAAATCATTGATTTTTTTCCCTTTTTCTTGGTGCAAGTGATTACAGAAGCAGAATTTAATACGCTGCTTTTGATTACAGGCTCTTTTTTTTTTCTTCACCGTTGTGACTCGCTTTTGCAAACATGACACCCGAGGGTTGGGACGAATGCAGCTCCCTTCAGAATCCCACACTCATCATTTTAGTCAAGTCGCCGTCGACCCGCCGCCAACACCGCCGCAAAACAGGACAGGACTAATTTAATTTGCCACTGCTGCCGACCTTGAATCGAGGGGGGGGGGGGGGGAGCTGAGGGAGGGTCATTCTGTCCCGCCTTGCAGCATCACACACACACCGCCTCCTCATCGCCACGGGAACGCTTCTGTCCTTTAGCTTGGCATCAATAATACGATTTAAGGTATTAAGAGTGCTGTGAAAGATCATGTGACCAATCAGTTAGTTCATTTTAAGGTTTACCTGCTGTTAGTACTAAATAATAATAATAAAAAAGGCTACTTATGTGCTCTAAATCTGGCCCTTTTTATAATTCAAGATTCAAAGATTCAAAGGGTTTATTTTGCACAGTAAAGAAACGTGTTTCCCTGCACAATGAAATTCTTCTTTTGCTGTTCCCAGAATGCCAACAATGTAACATCTAAGTATAAAAAAGATAAATAGTATAAAAACAAAGTCATTTAAAAGGTAGCATGTGACTACAATAATAAAACTGTAAACAGTGCAATTATGCATGTGCAAACAACAGTTACTGCAATTCTGCAATTATGGCATAAACCCCCAAAAATGACAAGCATGCCTTTCTCTTGTTCTAAAAAGGCCAAACACTCGTTAACTCCATCAGGGCAACATAAAGACTCGGTGAAAGGCCGATGTGACCTCATCCTTTAGAAACCTACATGAACTCTGTACGTCAGGAACCAGGAAATGTCACACCGGAGTCTAGAACGTAGCACCTCCCCGTACCAGAGGTGCTACGTGAAACAGATGCTTTTATTATGTGACCTATGCAGAGGAGGCCTGATGGTTCACGGTACCAGTTTACACACTTTTAACATACGCGTCTCAACCATGTGGTATTCTGATGATCACATTCCCCGAGAAGCTGAGCGTGTTTCACTGGCAGCAAGATAAAATTCTTGATTTATCACCATGATGATGATAACAGGTCATACAAACTCCAGGGTTCATACGGGTGCTGGAAATCCTTGAAAACACTTTAACTTTTTAGTGTTTGAGGTTTGAAAAGTGCTTAAGGTGCTTTAAATGTGTGTTCTATGTGATGACATCTATGATAGAACAGAGAAAAGAAGATCTCCATATTTGACGGACTGAAAACAGCATTTTCTGACATTTCTGCATAAAAAATGACTTTTGATGATGAACAGATGATGAAAATAGTTGGTGATTATATTTCTGTGGATCTGTTAGTGGAATTAGTTTTCCTTTCATTTGTGGTCCTTCTGTAAAAAGCTGTCTCCAAACATCATGTTGGTTGTTTAGAGGACAATAACATCTCATTTAATGTGATGAACAAGTGACAGAATAAGCAGACTGAATACTGACCATTGGATTGATACAAATATGGAGTTTACCACAACTGGAAGGTGTGACGTTGTTGTCATAGCAACGGCAAATATCTGGTCAAGCAACTTGTTTACTTCCTCTATGACCTCTATAATAAGAGTTTTTTTTCATGATGATATACGAATGTAATTGCGACCGGTGACATCTTAAATCACCCGGTGAAAATATCTCAGGTCAGAATTCAATATTGGTCGTAAAATCTAAAAATAAGGCCTCTCTGGGGGCGGAGCTGTTTCCCAGAATGCCGCTGTGGCGTAATAAGGCTCGGAATGGAGCACACACCACGCAACGAGCTGCTCTGATTGGAAGTCAAATGTTTGGGAAACGTTCTAATAACTTTGGAAGAATGTGACTTTAAGAGTTCTTGTCCCCAGCAGTGTTTCATGGAGACCTGGAGGTTTTCCAGCCTCTCTGCATTTTGTCTTTAATGACAGTTCATCGGCACGGTCGCATCCAGCAGCATCATTATGACTCATAACCACATGTTATGAGCGCTGATTCTCTTCCTCTGGAATCTCTCTCTCTCTCTTTGTAAACCTATAGGTCTCTCTCTCTCTCTCTCTCTCTTTGTAAACATATAGGTCTCTCCCTCTCTCTCTCTTTCTTTGTAAACCTATAGGTCTCTCTCACTCTTTCTATGTAAACCTATAGGTCTCTCTCTCTCTTTCTTTGTAAACCTATAGGTCTCTCTCTCTTTGTAAACCTATAGGTCTCTCTCTCTCTCTCTCTCTCTTTTGTAAACATATAGGTCTCTCCCTCTCTCTCTCTTTCTTTGTAAACCTATAGGTCTCTCTCTCTCTTTCTATGTAAACCTATAGGTCTCTCTCTCTCTTTCTTTGTAAACCTATAGGTCTCTCTCTCTCTCTTTGTAAACCTATAGGTCTCTCTCTCTCTCTTTCTTTGTAAACCTATAGGTCTCTCCCTCACTCCTCTCTCTTTCTTTGTAAACCTATAGGTCCCTCACTCTCTCTCTCTTTCTTTGTAAACCTATAGGTCTCTCCCTCTCTCTCTCTCTCTCTTTCTTTGTAAACCTATAGGTCTCTCTCTCTCTCCTATAGCCCCCCCCTCCCCCCCCCCCCCTTGAATCC
The DNA here is from genome assembly GCA_029853015.1 of Chelidonichthys spinosus. Taxonomy (NCBI): domain Eukaryota; kingdom Metazoa; phylum Chordata; class Actinopteri; order Perciformes; family Triglidae; genus Chelidonichthys; species Chelidonichthys spinosus. Next base: position 20,651,102 of record CM056827.1, on the reverse strand, counting down.
AGGAGTGAGATTGTTTGTTGACTCTTGGGCTCCGTCTCCGTCGGCGACTGTGTTATTTATGGCTCGGGCTTCTGTGATTGGTCGAGGAGAGATATAATTATGTCTCGCACTCAGCTTCGCTAGTTTTAGAATTACAATAGACGGCGTGTTGACTTTGGTCGGTTGCTATGATACTAAGTGACGGTTTCTTTTACCGTATAGAACGTGTTTTTCATGGGTTTTTTTCAGCGTAGACCCGCGGTGGTGAACCCTTTACCCTCTGTGTGGTCACTGGAATAAGTCCTTAGGGGCTTATATGAGATGAGGTCCTGTCTGGGATCCGGTCTTACATTGGAAGCCCTTTAGGAGGGGATCTGTTAAACACCAACATATACTGGAGGAATGATCACCTGACCTTTTAACCTCTTGAATTAATACTAAAGGTGTTGCTTCCTGATTTGACGCGTGTTATTAAATTCACATCTGAATGGACCGGCAGGACCGGCCCAACCCGAATATGGACGAGCAGGAGACGTGTCACTTAATAGCCTCCAGTTATGATCTAATTGCATGTTTATGTGACAAGGCTCGCTGAGCTCATCGTTCACACGGATCAGGCCGGCAGAGTTTCCAAAGGAGCTGCAGCAGAGATCCAGTGACTTCCCGTGGAGGTGAGATGGAGTAGACCGATCCCAGCAAATATCTCCACGGTGACGGGGTCGACCCAGACACAGACTTTAAATGTCTTTTACAAAGTGGAATGTGTCATTCTTGGAGGGGAGGTTAATTGAATTATTAGCCATGAATTACTAAAGGATATGGCTCTAGTTGCCTTTTGTGTTCTCGTTAGTCCGTCGGCCTCCACAGCAGCAGCAGCAGCAGCGTTGATCCCTCCACCATAGATAATCCTGTTGTGGATTCCATGCCGTGGCTTATGTGATCACCGTCGTCTGTAATACACGTGAAGTCATATCACCAGGAGAAGACACAGGATTGGGAAGGCAGCGCAGTAATCCTCATCTAATCCATTCATTACAAACACACGGCCGCCACGCTTTAAACCCGTCATCATCACAAGGTTTCACTGAGTCTGCATGGAAACGCACAACATGCTGATCTTTACTTTCAGTCAGGGTTCTTTAGTTGAAGGGATGAGTCGCATGTTTAATGTTACTAAACAACATTTGGGGGAAATTCATTCACTTTTTAAACTCTTACACAAAATATAATACTACTGTACCTGGCTTCTCTCTCCCTCCCTCTTTCCCTCTCTCCCTCTCCCCCCCTCTCTCTCCCCTTCTCTCCCTCTCTCTCTCTACCTCTCTCTCTCTCTCTGTCACATGAACATCAGCTGGATCAAGATGGAGAGGAAACACACTTCCTGTATGGATGGAGGTTGTTGAAGATCACATGACAGGGTGTCAGTTTGAGGCCGTTTAAGCGCTGGGTAACGTTTAAGTGCTGGGTAACGTTTAAACGCTGGGTAACGTTTAAGTGCTGGGTAACGTTTAAGCGCTGGGTAACGTTTAAGCGCTGGGTAACGTTTAAGCGTTGGGTAGCGTTTAAGCGCTGGGTAACGTTTAAGCGTTGGGTAACGTTTAAGCGCTGGGTAACGTTTAAGCGTTGGGTAACGTTTAAGCACTGGGCAACGTTTAAGTGTTGGGTAACGTTTAAGCGCTGGGTAACGTTTAAGCGTTGGGTAACGTTTAAGCGCTGGGTAACGTTTAAGCGTTGGGTAACGTTTAAGCGCTAGGTAACGTTTAAGCGTTGGGTAACGTTGAAGCGTTGGGTAACGTTTAAGCGCTGGGTAACGTTTAAGCGTTGGGTTATGTTTAAGTGCTGGGTAACGTTTAAGCGCTGGGTAACATTTAAGCGTTGGGTAACGTTTAAGCACTGGATAACGTTTAAGCGTTGGGTAACGTTGAAGCGTTGGGTAACGTTTAAGCGCTGGGTAACGTTTAAGCGTTGGGTAATGTTTAAGTGCTGGGTAACGTTTAAGCGCTGGGTAACATTTAAGTGTTGGGTAACGTTTAAGCACTGGATAACGTTTAAGCGTTGGGTAATGTTAAGCGCTGGGTAACGTTTAAGCGTTGGGTAATGTTAAGCGCTGGGTAACGTTTAAGCGTTGGGTAATGTTAAGCGCTGGGTAACGTTTAAGCGTTGGGTAATGTTTAAGTGCTGGGTAACGTTTAAGCGTTGGGTAACGTTTAAGCGTTGGGTAACGCGTCCCGTATCTAGTCAAAGTTGTTGTGAGATGATTGTAAAAGTGCCCAAACTTTCAGATTAAACGAAACGATGTCAATATCAACATTGACTTCAAAGAAAAACAGATACATTTGATCGGGTGCGATTTAATGCTTGGTGATGTCACAGCATCAGACGAGCCCACTCCAGGTTTCCAGCTGTCCGTCCAGCATGTTCTCATCCTGTCACCACCTCTACTTGTTTGTAGTGGATACAAGCCATCATGTAGTGCTGCTGTTGAACCCCCCCCCCCTTGGGGCTCCAGGGGTCCTGGTTCAACACTCCACTGCTAGTTTGATAGACACTGCCCCGTGGGGGAGGAAGAAGAGGAGGAGGAAGGTCCTAACGACTTCACAAGACGACGCATGGAGAGGGTAAGTGAAATCCATGGAGGGATGGTGATAACACGTCTTCTTCTCTCGACAGCAGCTTCCTCATTCAGAGCGCTGCTTCATGGCTTATCTCCCAGGCTTCACGCCTGATGTCACATACTTCCTCTTTCTGTGCGTGTGCACGGAAACGTTCAGTGCACACACACAGTTGTGAAAAGGGAGGGAAAGAGGAAGTTATAAAAAAAAACAAAAAAAGGGGGGGGGGAGGCAGAGAGAGGAGGTGGGGAGGGGGGGCATCAAGGTGGCCATATTTGGCATGCGGAGATAATGCGAAGCCGGAGATGCAAATTAGATAAGGAGTGGTTGTCATGGAGACGTGATGTTGCGCAGTGATGGCCCGCTGTAAACCTGACCGCATTTTGTGGTATGGCCGTTGCCAAGCAGAAGGTGCTATTATGAGAGCGAGGGAGGGAGAGACGAGAGGAAGAGAGAAAAGAGAGAGAAAGGATGATTAGTGAGTTCGTCCCACAATGCATTGCGTCAGCGTGACCCGCGTCGAAGCGACTCCTCCGTCTGTCCCAGCGGCGTGTCGGCGATAGACAGACACACAGGTGAGCTCACGGCTACATTACTTTTACTTTATTATTATTATTACTTAATAACTGTGGATGACTTCTGGTTTTATTCAGTGTTCTGTTGATTTATAATTATGTGATCAGTGATGATTTGAGTTTTCTCTCTGATATTTAGCTGTGAGATGTGAATGTGTCGACTCCAGGAAAAGTGTTTTCTGTTCATAAAAGTCTGTGAGAGGTCTCGAAAAGGAGCTTATTTGACATTTCTAACAGTTTGGATCTGCAGGCTGCATTTAGACAAAGAAATAGCTGGAAGCTCGAGTAAACGGCCTCTTTGCAAAAGGCGTTTCCATTCTTTTTCATTTTATCTTAAGATAAGCTTCAAGCTTGAATGGTGCACACACACACACACACACACACACACACACACACACACAGTGGAGTCAGATAGGGACAAGACAGTGTGTGCTACTTCCTCTCTCTGTATTTCAAACCTGACAGCTTGAATTGCACCTGCTTCCCCTCGCTGCGTCTGAGCCGAGAGAAGTTGAGATAAAAACCACAAAGTATGCAGCGTGGGGGGAGATGTGAATGCTCATGTGCACACACACACACACACACACACACACACATTTTGTATTCTTTATAACATATTTCCAACATCTTGTGTTTACGATGGGGGAACTCGCCGCATATTCCAAAGCATAAGCAGAAGTGTGGAAACGGCCTCAAAGCATTATCTTTGTGCTCTCATCCTGCAGCCTGGATTAGTGAGGCCGCAGTGAACGGTTCGATTCCCTGAGGGCCTGTGCACGGTGCAGCGTTGCCGTGACGGCCTGTAATGGGGGTGTGATGTGTATTTGTGGCCCCGCAGTGATAGATGAGCCGTCAGAGTCCGTTTGGCAGCGGGACATTTCCCTCAGTGGAGTGAGAGTTCACATGAGACGGCCAGTGTCATTTACAGAGTGCTGGTAAATAGCAGAGTGCTGAGATGATAGCGAGGCTTAAGGTGGAAAGTTGCATTCATCAGGGAGGGAGGGAGGGCACAGGGTTAGGATTTGATGGCCTGACGGAGGCAGAGGGGTCAGCCTGCTGGTTTACGCTCCATGTGATCGATGAGTTTCTAGAAGGTTCCTCGTAGAATGACTCTTTTATTCTGCTACGTAGCAACTTGGTACTTCACTCCAATACAACGGATGTCTGATTGGTACAGTAGGGAAGATGGGGTGGTTAAATAAATAAATACATATAGGACAAATGTAGGACTGTTGAGGGAGTTTGCAATGTTTTTTTTTTCTTGTTGGCTTGTTGTTTACTTATTTATTTGTTGTTATGTGTCTCTTGATGGTGTCTTTATGTGTTTATATGTATGTAAATTTAAAGGCTATGCTTTGTCCATCTCATTTTCAGGCTAGGTGTTTTTTAGCTGTGCTGTTGCTGTACTGCTATTTTGGTGCTTGTAGTTTAATCTGATTGTCTGGTGTGAAATAAACCTCACCAAAAAAAAAATGTGTAGGACTTGGAAAAGACGTAGAAAGAAGTGCAATAATGCAACTTGCTAATGACATTATACGGGTTCACTGATCTTAATGTGTAAAATTGATGGAATTTCCCTTTAACTACCCCCCCCCCCCCCAAACACACACACACACACACACACACACAGCTTCCTGTTTTCAGTTGGTTGTGTACATGAATAGTTTGCTCAACCCCAGGATGTCGATGCCTTGCTCGTAGGTGAACACTTGGCCTCGTGGATGCGGAGGACAACGGTCAGCGTCCTCTTATCTGAGGCAACATGACATGTGGGGGGGGAGAGTTTCTGTGTTGTCACTGCAGATGAAGAACAAACATAGCAGGGAAAAGGGGAAGAATGACCCTGCTGTTGTACATTTGATCAGATTAAAATGCATCTGGCTAACTGCTCGGCTTTATATTCATACTTGGGGGAGGAGGGGGGGGGGGGTGTAGTGAGTCAAAGTGATTCTAACACAGTCATAGAGAACATACTGCAGAAGGGAATGACAGTGAATATGAGATGTGGACCAGCAGACAGAGTGAGACTGAAAGCAGCCAAAGTGCTGGCACACACTGGGCTGCAGCAGAAAGAGGGGAAATTCCACGTCAGTGTCTTTGAGTTTCACAGAAAGCCCAGATCTCTGGAGGCGTCGCTAATGTGTCTCCATGTTTCGTCATCACGGGTCAGGGGAAAACCTCCATGTGGAGGTTAGAGCGACCTGCTGCTTCCATCGATCAGCGGGCAGACAGATCGCTGATCTGAAAGACAAACTGTGAGTTCCAGTGGGTTGGAAATAGATCGAGGCATGCACTTTGCTGTTGGAGCTAATAATGCCACCGTCTATCATAATTGATTAACTTCCTTTTTGTCTGGTGTATCAGTTCCCTTTGAGCAGGCAGACAGGCTCGTTGCACCAGGATGTCGGCGAGGTGAAGGGTTAGCGCCGCAGACGGGGCTCCACCACAGATTGTCACCCGGTATTTAAGGCCTGCTGTGTAAATTAGAGATGACTTATCACCCAGCTTTGTGTTAGACGGAGCTGCACTGCAATAGAGCCCGGCCCAGAGAGAGGAGGGAGGAAGGGAGGAAGGAAGGGTGCAGAGAGACAGGTGGGACATATACAGTATCATACATGTATATAGACACTTCGTCAGTATGACCTCGGGCAAACTGCAGCGTAAGCTGCAGTGTCTTTGCTTTTTTTTTTTTTTAATTAAAATTTGTTTTTAATTGAAATTGGAGTA
>CM056827.1:20564697-20645109 GCA_029853015.1 Chelidonichthys spinosus | reverse complement strand
GTCCCCCCCGCTCTCGCACCCGCTTCGCAAGAAGGGAAATGACTAACCTCCTTCTCCCCGCTGCCCTGCCGCCACTTCCCTTCTGCTTTCACACTCTCTCTCTCTCTCTCTCTCTCTCTCTCTCTCTCTCTCTCTCTCCTCCCAACACTTCGGCGGCGGCGCTGTTCCCCGACTGTAAGTGATACGGGGATTTGATCAGATTTTCCTGTGTTGACCAGAAGAGGTGGAAAAGTTTGTGAATGGCTGCTTTGTGCATTTGGTGTGTGTGTGTGTGTGTGTGTGTGTGTGTGTGTGTGTGTGTGTGTGGCGTGATGAGTGTGTGTGTGTGGCCTGATGAGAGTGAGTGTGTGCACACCATGTGTGTTTAGAACGCAGGGCGGGTGAACGTTTGTTTTAGCTGACACCCGTGCATTTCTGACATTTTTACATGTCCTTCATTCCCACGGAGCTGAACGGCGGTCAGAACCTCGCTGATGAAGAAAGGTTCCTTCACACGTGTCTCACCAGCCTCACCTGTCTCTCTCTCTCCTGTCTCTCTCTCCCCAGAGGAAGTGCCTTCCCTGATGTCTGCTGCAGCTTCGACCTGCTTCTACAGCTGAAGCTCCACCCCCCCCTCCTTCTCCTTCCCCCCCGCCGCTGAGCTCGCTTGCTGCCACGGTAACACGAGCGCAAGGACACACCCACCTCGCAGCACGACGCACCGACCTTCTCGTCCATCCACCACCACCTCCTCCACCCTCCTCCTCCGCCCGGCCGGGCTCCAGCCTCAGCTCTGCAGCCTTACCACCACAGCAGCAGCACCCAGCTCACCCACCCTGCCTTTAACCTTTGACCTTTGCTGTCGCAGGCTCTCACCTCCGTTGCCTGCTTCACTGCATCGGGCTAAGTTGGATATTCACACGTCTGATTGATGAGGAAACAAACGATCCGCTAACATTCGTCCTGCAACATTTCGACTGTGGAGAAGGAGCTCCGGTCACTTTGTCGTGATTCATTTCAACGTCGGAATCAGAAAAGACTTTTAACCACACATAAATACACGCAGACCTCGAGGTAACCCAGCGCGTTGCCATGGCGATGAACATGGCACACATCCGCGACACAAAGTGGTTGACGCTGGAGGTGTGCCGGGAGTTCCAGAGAGGGACGTGCTCGCGCTCCGACCAGGAGTGCAAGTTCGCCCATCCGGCCAAGAGCTGCCAGGTGGACAACGGCCGGGTCATCGCCTGCTTCGACTCGCTCAAGGTAAGAACGTGGTGACACAGGGGTCAGAGGTCAGAAAGATCATATATATATATATATTATTATATACATACATATATATATATGAATATCAAGCTCAGTCATCATCATGCTAGAGTGCACCATCTGGCTGCGGCATGTGCTCTCCCTGGCCCTGCCTACTTCTGGTCAGGTGACTGCAACATGTGATCCAGGGCACAGAGAGGAGGAGGAGGAGGAGGAGGGAGGTTGCAGCTTTTTAGATTCAGGAAGCAGAAGTCAGCCGTTTGTAACGCGGCACTGTGGAATGTTTTTTCGAGGATAGGCTGCGGTGTTTTTGGCGGCTTGTTTGCTGCACTTATCTCTGCAGTCGCTCAGCAGGCACTCGTGTTTCTGTCACACAAACACACATGTACAAACACACACATGTACACATACATGTACAAACACACACACACACATGTACAAACTCAAAAGCACAACAACCTTCCAACAGCGAGAGAGAAGCGCTGCGATAGCATCATCCTGTAGAGCTCTCTCAGTAAAACCACTTCCTGTGCAGAGGCCTACGGGCAGTTAGAGTGTGTGTGTGTGTGTGTGTTGGGGGGGCTGTATGATGCAGTCATTTTCCATTTTTAGGCAGTGGCAGAAAAGCAAACACCTTTTTTTTCTTTCACAATCTGCTTTTTTATCGGAGCAGCACATCTCCAGCGAGTCCGCCGACCTCGACCCACAGTTTCCAGCGTTGACACACGCCCCAAGTCAGTGTGTGTGTGTGTGTTGTTTTAACTCCTGTTTGTATTCTGCCCCTGCAGACACGGCTGACTCGTGGTCGTTGGCAGGTGTGTGTGTGTGTTGTGTGAGCTGGGCCGGGTTAGGATAAGGACACATGTGTGAGTCAACCGTTGGAGAACAGTGTTTACGGCCAGATGTGGACAGAGGAACATTGTCAAGGCTCTGGCTGAACTCTCCCTGAGTTTCCTCACAATCCGTGTGTGTGTGTGTGTGTGGTCAAAAAATGTACTAATCAGATTAAGTCATTCTTGTTTATTACATCTCGACGTCCTATTATTTTATAGTTGTGACCGTCGATGGAGATCGTTGCTCTAATCTAGTCGCATGATCAAACGGGCCAATTATTAGGAGGATCAAAACCGAGATGGTAAAAAAAAATTATGTTGGCCGTCGTTTTTGATGTGAAAGACAACCTGGGATCGAAGCCTGTTGCCCGACTGCTCCTTTATTTCCCCGTGAAAGACTATTTTTTACCGTGATATCACCAAGAAATACTTTTAAATGTTTTATAATAACTCATAATAAGGGTCGCCATGACAACAACAACGAGAGCTCAGCTGTAAAACACTGAAACAAAAATGTCACGGACCCCCTCTGTTTAATTCAATTTTATTTATAGTGTCATATCATGTCATATATATATACATACTGTATATAAAGAGGTAAAAGAGGTAGAGGTCGGCCGCTGGGAGGAGTCGCTGGCAGATACGTGGAGGCCTATTTTAGTCATTTGGACTCATTTTCCACGAGGACTCGTGTGTATTAACGGAGATGGGTGATACGTTTTTTTTTTGTACGCCCCATTTTTTCCACTAGTAATGAAAAACAGAGCAGGTCTCTAAAAAACCGCAGTGGAAACAGCAGGAGAGAGGGAGGAAGTCAGAAGGCTTTAAGTTGCATATGTACAGGAGGATTAGACCTCAAATACAAACATGTCGGCACACACACATTCACCACACTGACCCACAAACACACACACGGAAAAAACACACACACACATCCTGCTTCTGCTCCTCACACAGCTTCAGAGGGTGAAATAGGACAAACTCTCAATTTAGGCGTGTTACATGAAGCCACATGGCAACACACACACACACACTGCACCCCCCTTGGACACATGTGCACACACACACACACACACACACTCTCACTCTGCTGCCCATGAGAGAGGATAGGCCTTCTTGAGGAGTGTATAATTAGAACAGGTCTCACATGATCACCAGCACATAGCTGAGCAGGTCACACCCAAAGCCAGTCATTTCCCCAGCAGCCTCCCTCTCTCTCTCTCCCTCTCTCTCTCCATGGCCTCCTTTTACATGGACACACACACACACACACAGAAAAACCAACACAAGTGCACATACATGAAGAACACAAACAATCCCATCTGTCCTGGAATTACAGCAGGGCAGATATAGAAATAGTAAAAAAAAATGATCATATGTGGATGATTCACCCCAAAGCAAGGCAATCAAACACCACGTTTCATCTCGGCCACAGAAACTCAGTTTAGTGACTGTGTGTGTGTGTGTCTGTGTGTGTGTGTGTGTGTGTGTGCGTGCTCATGTCAAGGTGGGATAAATATTTGGAGACGGCTGGCGGCTGCCAGAGCTCCCCAGTTTACAGTCGTCTGGTAACTTTTATCTTATTAATGATTAACTTCCAAGCTGATCCTGAGTCTGTAGTTAGGGGTTGGAGAAATTCTGCTCTCATAGAATCAGACGAGTAGTTTGTAACCGAGGAGGTGACTTCCAGCCGTGGTGAAGCGTCTCTGAGCGGGATAAAACAGCCTCATTAGTCTACAGGAGACGTGATCTAGGTTACTCTGCACGCTAAATGGGCCGTGAAGCTCCGCCCACATGGAGGTGAACCCATCCCCTCCTCTCTGTTTGATGCAAGCCTCTTCTAGTCTCGCTGCTTGTTTTCATTCCCGTCACGCCGACTTCCTTCTCCTCCACTTCCCGCTCACGCTGCTTTTAGTTTTTTTTTGTTTGCCTCATTTATTTAAGGCCACACCCATCGATGATCAGGGCGGTTCACATTACACCCTTTTAGACACACACACCAGACACACACTAACCGTTTCCAAGATAGGACAGTTTGAACACACCACACACACACACACACACACGTGAACACAACATAGACCTTGTACTTTGTCTTCCTGCCAGCCTGACACACCCACTGTCATCATGTCTGCGTGCTGAGAAAAAGGCCCCTAGTGTGTGTGAGCGTGCATGTGTGAGCGTGCATGTGTGAGCGTGCTTGTATGTGTGTGTGTGTGTGTGTGTTTGTTGTATCTGTATTAGTGGTGCTGTTGCAGCGGGTTTTCTTTGTGTTGCCACATTGTTCTGAGCCAAGATTACATTCCTGCAGAGCGGAGGGCAGGTCAATACCTCCCATTATCTATCTGTCTGTCTGTCTGTCTGTCTGTCTGCCTGTCTGTCTTGCAGTGAGAGGTGGTTGGCTGGACCCTCCAGTGGGGTAAATATTAGCCACGTTGCTAGTCGACGGTGTTTTTATGATTTCAAACTATTTATCCAGCCAATCTCTGGGCAGTAAAATGATGTTCTGTGTGTGTGTGTGTGTGTGTGTGTGTGTGTGTGTTTCAGTTATGAGTTCAGAAGACGAGTGTGTATTTGACACCCGGCACACGTGGAGGCAGTTATTTCTGTAATTTCTCCAGAGTAGCAGAATTTAATTGAAGTTTCTCATTTTGCTCTGCATATTTTTATTTAAATTCTAGTTTCTAGCTTGTTTATTTTTAAAGTCCCGAAGCCGTTACAATAACGTGTAAATGTTTTTATTCTCTGTGCTTCAACATATTACGGATTAAACTTCTTCCTCAGATGCTAAATAAACTGATCCGAACGCTTCGTCAGCGACCACGATCTTCAAACTACAACGATCAACCTCGAGCATCAACATTGGACCGTCGGCTTCCACTTTTTAGTCACGTCGTTTATTTTCAAAATAAACTTCACAGGAAGTTATGTTGAGGCAACAAAACCACTTGAAAAGACCGACGAGAGTTGGTCTATTTGCACGAGCCGCAGACAGACAGGCAGACAGAGAGACAGGCGTGATCCTCACATTGCTTCCCTCACTGCCTTCTCCATGAAATCTACAAACATGAAGAAATATACTGAGGGGTAAAAACAAAAAAGGAAACAGGACCCCTGTTAAAAAATGGCCAAATTATGTTTTCAAGATGTAATTTAATTTGTAATTTATTTATTTTTAAGACAGGGACCATGCACAATAAGAAATGAATCTTGTACAATAAGATGCATTACTATTATTATTATTATCTCCCACCTGTTGTCCCCACAGGGCAGGATGATGGATTAATAGACTATTAATGAAGGTTTTTGTCACGTGTGGTTCGTTTTCAGTCACACTTTTCTGATCCCAAGTCAGTTTTGCTGCAGTGAAGCTGTAGTTCAGACAGACATTGTGTCCTGCATCTCTCTCCTCTGCAGTCGGGGGATGGGATCTCCCTCCTGATTGGATTTTTAATGGGATATCTGCATGTGTGAAAACTCTCTCCCTCCTTTTTAAATGAACACAGACCAGGAGTCGGTCATCCGTAACGTGCAGCTTCACAAGCAGAGATGCGGCGGCGGCGGCGTTGTGCTCGGTATTCTCTGATTAAAGTGAGCTGTCTCACCAGATAACAGCTGAGTCACGCTGCTGCAGGGGCTTTTATTTTGGCGAGGTGGATCGCTCACGTCTCTATCGCCTCCCGTCGAGGGATTTACCTTTACGTCTTCCTCGCTTAGCGCTGGAGGGATTAGTGTTTGGACCAGGCCTGCACACACACACACACACACACACACATCTGTGTTTGTGTGTGTGTGTGTGTGTGTGTGTGTGTGTGTGTGAGAGAGAGAGAGCTTATGTGATGTAAGATCAGCAACAACAGTCTTTTCTTCTCAGTGTCAGCCGTCGCCGTCCCTCCATCACACTGCTCCTCTGTGATGCAACTGATACAATGATTACTTCTCTCCCCCTCCCCCCCTCTCCCTCTTCCACCCCCCCCTTTCTCTCTCATACAACCTGATGTAGCCGCAGGGCTTGTTTGCTTCACAGATTAATAGATATAGGAGCATGAAAACATCTCTGAAACCCAGACTCACATCCAAACAGTGTTCAAACTCACAGAACCAAATACGGCCAACTGGATTCAGGACTTTGTTCGGGAAGTATATGTGTGAAATGATGCGTTGCAAAGCTGTAATGTGTAAATGAAAAGTGTGCATGATAATTTACCGTATTATTGAAGTGCAGGTAAATAGGAGAGGTCAGGTCAGGTTCTGGCAGTAGTCAAACGAGCGTTTCAGGTTTCAGCCAAACAAGCTCACGTTGTTGTCAGATATAAGATGTTGCTTCTGGGTTGCATTGTTTTCCCACCCATCTCTCACATTTAATCCAGAACCAAGATGGTGGACACTGCCAATACTCATAAAAACTACTATATAGAGAGGCAATAACTTGTGTGAGTATGTTTAATATTGATATTGTGAAAAATAAAAATACATAATTTTGATTTGAAGGGAATCTCAGGGTCTTTAAGGTCCTTTAGGGGGAAATAAAAGCATAAAAACATTCCTCCCATCAAGACAGGTGAGAGAGGAGAGCAGCCCGAGGCCACAGCGACGTACTCAGACTCGACTCTCTCAACACCTCGTTTCACGCCTCCTCCCCCTCGCCAGCTCGTACGCTCTTCACTCAGCGTCGCCCTGTTTGTGCCAAACAACAGTGAAAGTGCAGTGAGGCAGTCAGGTGTCCGCCGCTGGTGCACGGCGTCCAGTTCCACCTTAAAATCACTGCGTATGGACGCGTCACACCGATGACTTTCTCCGTTTCTGATTCCAAGCTGAAGCTTTAAAACGTTATCAAATCTGTGGATTTTCCTGTTTGACGTGAAATTGAGTTAAACTGGGCAGGAAACACATCGTCAACATCCTTCCGGACGATGTCAGGCTCCGTCGTGTGAGGAAACCACCTGAGGGCCAATTAGTGTGTCGGGCCCTGATTGGTTGACTCACACACACACTGCTGCAGGCTGAGAACGACTCCCCTCTACACCGTCTGTTACTCACTCTGGCACTAATGTGCTGCATTATTCATCTCCATTATCAACCTTACTTTGCATTTACACTCACAGTTCATTGGTGAGAAGCTCATCTCACTTCAGGTAGTTTTCCTTTTTACAGGACTTTAACACAGAATTTATGAAACTTGTTGAAATGTGTTTATTTAGGATAAACCCCTTGAGATTATATCCTCAACATATAACACAATCACTACATCACAGAGAAATTATAGAAAAAACTAAATGCATACATCTGAACAAAGAAAGAGAAGGTCAATACAACAACATACACACACAGGCAAGCAAAACAAAAAGCAAACCATATACCTTATAGACATTACAACCACTAGGTGGCCCAAAGGCCAAAAATAGATACATTTTCGATTAGAAATAAATTGAATTATGCAATTTAATTTTTTCTTCCTTTTCCAGAGACTAACAGTAAACGTTAGGCCGTCTTTAAAAAGCAACGATTGCTGGATAGAGGGCCGAGAGCGCTTATGCCAAATCCACAGAGCTGATGGCACCCAGAAGCAGATTAGGCCCGCTGACAGTGGGATTAGAGCTGTGGTGGGATTACAGCTCTGTGAGGTCAGATTAGCAGCAAACAGGCCACCTTAAATCTGTAATCCAGATGTTTTTAAACAGGGAGATCATAGTGGTCACTTTCCTTCTTTTCCTTGTGATTCTTACTGGATGTCATCTATCTGGTGGCTCATCATAAAAGTACATTTAAGATGAAGACACACGGCGGACTTTGATGCTCCGCCCCCCAGACTCAGAGACACGAGCACGCCTCATCGTCTGAGGAACAATGGTGTTATCGATGCCCTCTCCCCCCCCCTCTCTCTCTCCCCTGCTGGGAGGTGAGGCTGGGAGATGATTGAGTGAAGGTTCCCGTTCTCGATGGCCTCGGTAAAGTGCTGCAGCTCGGATCGATGCCGGGGAGATCGTTATTACCGACGGGGGAACGGTAACCTCGTTAGCCGGAGAGAGGAGGCAAAACACACACAGAACAGGCTGGAAATAAGACAGTGTGTTTGTATGAAAGGAGAGAGACGGAGAGAGAGAACATTAGAGGGGGAGGGGGGGGGTCTAAATTTGGATCAGGACTCCTGTGTACGTGACATCTGACCTGAGGCATTTCTAAGAACCAACACCCTCTCAAGTGTGAATAACTGTGTGTGTGTGTGTGGTTGTGTCTGATGCATACGTGTTTGAACATCTCATCTCCAGATATGATTCTTATTGTTTATTATTCGTTATGTGTGCTCGGTGTTGTAATCCTGTTTCCTCCCCTGTCAGTGTTGGTGAGGCCGGTAATGCGTCACCGAGAGAGGGTGGGGGGGGCGTCCTCTAATTATTATCATAGACCAACACTCCCTCCCTCCTCCATATCTCAGTGAGCTCCACCAGTCACCACGAGGCAGCGTGGATCACCAGTAAACACACACGAGGGGGTGGCGGTGCGTTCAGGGTCTGCGTGGATCTCCGACGTCTCCTTCAGCCTCTTAGAACCAAATGAACACAGTGGCTCGAGGCCTGATCGATCATAAAGAGGAGAGCATGGATCAGCTCAGATGCACCGGCGACGAGTCTCAATAATCGCCAGTAATCTCACACGTCTGATCATCTGCACGCGCTCAGATTATTTACACTGAAATTATACATTTTATATGTTTTATGTTACTTTCACGTGGGTTGAAACAGACAGAAGACGGAAAGGAAAGCTAAAATCCTGCCTATATATATATATATAGGCAGGATATACATAGAGAGAGAGAGAGAGAGAGAGAATAGAATAAACTGGATAATTCCAGCTGAGATCCCTCCTCAGAGCATCAGAAATGCATTTAAACCACTTTATAAACCAACGGTACTCTTTATACCGAGGGGTCAGGGGTCATAAAGATCGGGAACCACTTATTGGCTCTAACCCTGACGGAGAAGACAGTTCTCTCTGTTTCACTCTCGCACACACACACACACACACATTCATATATCTTGCTGTTGCTGCATGCTTCATCTCTTCTCATCCAGCATTCTTCACACATCAGTTCATTGTTTGTTTAAATCCCACACAGTCACATGTGTGTGTGTGTGTGTGTGTGTGTGTGTGCAGGACATGTTATTACTACGTATCATCAGTCAGACTGCCGGTAGCTGGACTATGGTTCCCTGTTTGTGTGATGTCACCAGGAAATTATCTAAAATTATTGAATTTAAAGTTAAGAAAATACTTTGTAGAATTTTAATTTGAAATGAGCACTGAAATAATTAATATTTTAATGACATTGTAATGAGTATTGTAAACCAGTTAACTACTCAGCCATGAAGCGATCAAACAATATCTTTAAAATATTCTAATTATATTAAAGTATCTTTAAGTCACTGTGGCATGTAATGAAACAATGTGCTCATAATATGCGGCTCTGAAATCTTAAAAATGGCACGTTGTCGTTTTAATAAGTTGTTGTTTTATAACCATGGAGCGACGACAGTTTATCCATTGATCCTCATCGGGCATTTTATTTTCTCACCGGCTTTGAAAAAGGTGACTTGAAGCCTGGCACGCGTCTCCATAGCACATTCTTTTAATTAGACATAATTAGCTTAAAGTTGTGGGTATGATGAGATAATGTTATCCTCTGTTTTCTGTGTTGAATCCCTTCAAAAGAGCCGTCTGTGATAACAAATGTTAAAGATGATACTAACGAGGCCGGGACAGAGAGGGCTTCTAATTGGACGAGGATCAGGGGTCGCTCCGGATCCGTAGCATCTCTCTCTCTCTATCTCTCTCTCTCTCTTTCTCTCTCTCTCTCTCTCAGCCCTCCGGAGGCTGTTGTCAGAGCGGGAGAGTCAGGCGGCTCCGTTGCCGTGGACACCGTCTCTAGCTGCTCCTGAAGGCCGTTGATGTCACAGTTACAGCCTCAAACATCTTTATTCCCCTCTCTCTCTCTCTCTCTCTCTCTCTCTCTCTCTCTTTCCTCTTCTCTCTCTCTCTCTCTTTCTCTCTCTCTCTGTCTCTCTCTCTCTCTCATCGTCATGCAGCCGGATGGCAGATGCGGTTAAGCCACGTTTCTCTCTAACATCACCCTCCCACCTAAACCCACGTGGACCGCCACCAACAGTCCATGAAGGGGGGGTCATATGGGGTGAATGCAACATGATCCCCCCCCTACACACATGCACACACACACACACACTCAAACCCACGTAACATACTCCCACCCTCCCCCCTCCTTTGCTGCATGCCGTTGTCACTCTGGATGAGTGCTGTTAGAAACTGCTTTCAGCGTCTCTCATCTCTCTCTCTCTCTCTCTCTCTCTCTCTCTCTCTCACACACACACACACACACACACCTCTGAGTGTTGTCAGTGTCAGAATCCTTTCCAAATGCCAACTCAGCTTCTATAGGCGGCCCATACGTTCGGTGCTCAACCTGCTCAGTCATTTCCCTCCAGTCTGTTAACATCAACCTCCAAATGTCCCTTTGACTTGATATAGAGTGACAGAAACACTTCTTCTACTCCACGCACACACACACACACACACACACACACACACACACACACACACTGCAGCGGTGATTGAATCCAGACATGCCGTTTTATTTACAGCTCTGTCTTCATGTGTTTGGTGTTAACGTCGAAGAAAATCCTCTCACACTTCATTTAAAGCACATTTTCATCATCAAGATCTCCTGACGCTCAATATCTCACATCATTAAGACCTCAGACCTGATCCCCATCCATGTGCTGGTATTAGAGACCCTACAGACCTGATCCTCATCCATGTGCTGGTATTAGAGACCCTACAGACCTGATCCTCATCCATGTGCTGGTATTAGAGACCCTACAGACCTGATCCCCATCCATGTGTTGGTATTAGAGACCCTACAGACCTGATCCCCATCCATGTGCTGGTATTAGAGACCCTACTGACCTGATCCTCTTCCATGTGCTGGTATTAGAGACCCTACAGACCTGATCCTCATCCATGTGCTGGTATTAGAGACCCTAAAGACCTGATCCTCATCCATGTGCTGGTGTTAGAGACCCTACAGACCTGATCCCCATCCATGTGCTGGTATTAGAGACCCTACAGACCTGATCCTCATCCATGTGCTGGTATTAGAGACCCTACAGACCTGATACCCATCCATGTGCTGGTATTAGAGACCCTACAGACCTGATCCCCATCCATGTGCTGGTATTAGAGACCCTACAGACCTGATCCTCTTCCATGTGCGTGGTGTTGGACTTGTGGAACACAATCTTTAAGAAATCACTTTAAAAGGAGACCCAATGAGACCCCCCCCTCCACACACACACACACACACTGTCTGCTGCTCCAGTGTCAGTGAAAGGGAAGGAGATCTGAAGGGGGTCATGACGGGTCCAGAGATGGATCCCGGTCTGGCCCCTCAGCTGTTCTCAGGGACCCCCAAAGAGTAAATACTGTCTTTTCTCAGACGGCAGTGCGTGTGTGTGCCACCTGTTAGCCGAACCTGACCCCGGCGTGCACGCCGGCGTGATGCCGCGTGCATTCTCGTCCAGACCGGACCGGGTCCTCGCAGCGGAAAAGGGAGCCCTGTCTCAGACTCAAGACTTTGAAGTGTGACCTCGGGATAACTGCTGATAGGATATACACACGGATCATATGAGCGGACGCTGTATTTATAGCGTTGGTTAGAAATGTAGCTGGACACACACACACACACACACCCCTGCTAGGACCGACGTAAAAAGCCTGCCGTTAGCAGTTCGTGCACTCAGCCCCGACCTGATGTGCATTTACACCGTTTGACTGCTACGTGACAAAAACCACGTAGACTGTTGGAGGACCAATGGAAATCCTTGAAATCTCCATATTTGAGGGACTGAAAACAGCATTTTCTGACATTTCTGCATGAAAAATGACTTTTGATGATGAACAGATGATGAAAATAGTTGGTGATTATATTTCTGTGGATCTGTTAGTGGAATTAGTTTTCCTTTCATTTGTGGTCCTTCTGTAAAAAGCTGTCTCCAAACATCATGTTGGTTCTTTATAGGACAATAACATCTCATTTAATGTGATGAACAAGTGACATAATAAGTAGACTGAATACTGACCATTGGATTGATACAAATATGGAGTTTCACCACAGCTGGAAGGTGCTGGAAAAGCATGGAAATGCACCTTGAAATGCTTGAAAAGTGCTTGAATTTGACTTTGGAAAAGGTGCAGGAACCCTGAATATATCAATCTGCCCAATAGTTGACATTTCACTGCACGGCCACCATGTTTTCCTGCTGTAAGTGTGACTCTGTGTCGCCCCTCCGTGTTGCCTTCAGGGCCGTTGTTCCAGAGAGAACTGCAAGTACCTGCACCCTCCCCCCCACCTAAAGACCCAGCTGGAGATCAACGGCAGGAACAACCTGATCCAGCAGAAGAACATGGCCATGCTCGCCCAGCAGATGCAGCTCGCCAACGCCATGATGCCGGGCACGCAGCTACCACCTATGGTGAGAGGACACACACGTATGAACACACCACAGCTGCTGCCCATGGTGAGACCACATACGTGTGAACCCCCACACACACACACACACACTCAGCTCCTCATTGAGACTCCCCGTGGTTCTGGTTTGTGGTGGCGTGTCGTTTCACTGCTCGTGTCCGGCTCTCTTCCAGCCGATGTTCTCCATGGCGCCCGGTTTGACCAACGCCAGCGCCGCAGCAGCTGCCGCCGCGGCCTTTAACCCCTACCTGAGCCCCATGTCACCCGGCCTGATGGCCCAGGAGATCGTGCCCAGCACCCCCGTCCTCATGGCATCCAGCCCCAACGTCGGCCAGGTGCCCAACGCCGCCGCCGCCGCCCAGAAGCTGCTGAGGACGGACAGACTCGAGGTATTTGACCTTCCTTATAAGAGAACGCTTCTAAACGCTGCTTCCTGGTGTTCCTGACTGAGTGCATCGTAACGAGCCTGTAAATGTGTTTAACGAGAGCTTTAACAAGCAGAACATTTATAGGACGTCTGAATCTGAATGTAAACATTAAGAGCAGAATGGAAAGAGTATTATTATTTCATTTAGATCAAAGATCTTCAACACTGTAGGGAAACAAAAGAAAAACGGAGCCGAGGGAGGGGGGGCAATATTCAGAGAAAGAAAGTCCTTTATTTTATTATTTATATTATTATAGAGGTTTGTTTAATATTATGTTATATATTATAGAAATGCCAAAATAGAATTAATATATGAACCTGTCAACAATTATTATTTTAATGTCTTAGCGTTGTCTTAGCTATAGGCCTTGAGGGTCCCTCCACCGTGTCTCTATAGACCTTGGGGGTCCCTCCACCAGATCTCCATCTGTAGACCTTGGGGGTCCCTCCATCGGGTCTCTATAGACCTTGGGGGTCCCTCCACCGGGTCTCTATACACCTTTGGGGTCCCTCCACCGGGTCCCTATAGGCCTTGGGGGTCCCTCCACCGGGTCTCTGTAGACCTTGAGGGTCCCTCCACCAGGTCTCTGTAGACCTTGAGGGTCCCTCCACACAGCTCCAGAACAGTTTGTTCCTTCACACAGTGGGTTTCTACAAACACACGAGGCGAGCAGACATGAGCCTCGACTTGTTGAGTATTTATTTAAGAGCAGCGAGCGCCAAACGATTTCCACACCTTCTCTGAGGTCGTGTAAAACATAGAGTTGCAGCAGCAGCGTTGCATTGTGGTCTATGCAGTCTTTTCCTCCTCTGCCGTTGATGTGATCGTTGAGAAAGAAACCTTTGCTCTCTGAGACTCTGAGAGACTTCGGGACAAAATCAGAACTTTCTTGTTGCTGCGCTGCAAATATCACTTTCCCAAATGATTTTATTAAAAAAAAAAGTATCACAAAACAACAAATAGAGGCAGAAGTGCAGGTTTGTGTGTTTTGTAGAGTGTGCATGTTATATAATGCGTTTCCTCTTTTTAAAACAGTACAAATAAAAAGTAGAAGTAAGAGTTGATGAACTCATGATGCATCCACTGTAGAAGAAGGTGCTGCCCCCTGGTGGCTCACATGCAGACTGACAAATATCTCCAACAAAACACATGTACGGTTCTTTATGAAGAAACTCTCAATTTCTTGTGTTAAAGTGTGAAAGTGTTGACGTTGTTTGTGTGATGCTGACTCGCGACCCGGCGCAGGAAGTCAGTTCCAGTGAAACAGGAAGTTCCCTGCTGTATCTGTGCAGATCTGGTGTTTTGGTGTGAAAAGGATATTGCACAGAGGACGACCCAGAAAATCATCTACACAGCGCTGATGCTCTTTAATCTTTATTTAAGTTATTTATCTATTTAGTTGTATTTATTTAGTTTTATCTAAAGCATTCAACATACTGTTAAAGAAATACAAACCAGATCAGATTCATCCAGAAATGAACTACATTGAGAAGGAGCAGACAGAAGCAGAGTGCTTATTAAATACTTCACCCCACCGTCTCCAGGTGTGCCGGGAGTACCAGCGGGGCAACTGCTCCCGGGGCGAGAACGACTGCCGCTTCGCCCACCCGGCCGACAGCACCATGATCGACACCAACGACAACACCGTCACCGTGTGCATGGACTACATCAAGGGCCGCTGCTCCCGGGAGAAGTGCAAGTACTTCCACCCGCCGGCACACCTGCAGGCCAAGATCAAGGCCGCGCAGCACCAGGTGAACCAGGCCACGGCCGCCGCCGCCATGGTGAGCAGCCGGGCAGGACCGGGGTCACACACACACACACACACACAGAGCAGGCACGGGGGAGGGGGGGGGGGGGGTCTCACCTTACTGGTCGGTGTTATGTCGCTGTTTTCAGTTCTGCTTTTGTCAGGTCACATGACTATAATCTGCCCAACACAATGAAATAAGAACGGATCAGACGACGTGTTATTATCAATGAGTGAATTCAGCTTAGAGTCAGTTCCTCTCTCTGTCTCTGTACTTTTTCTTCCTCTTTACAGAATTAAACATGATACGTTGTGCTGTGTCATGATGCGTTGTGCTGTGTCATGGTGCGTTGTGCTGTGTCATGGTGAATAACCGTAAATTAAAATAGTCGATGGTAGTTTGTTTTTTTTCCGTGGCAGGTTTTTGTTCAGCGAGGAGAGAATGATCACAGTCACATGACTTC
The DNA here is from genome assembly GCA_029853015.1 of Chelidonichthys spinosus. Taxonomy (NCBI): domain Eukaryota; kingdom Metazoa; phylum Chordata; class Actinopteri; order Perciformes; family Triglidae; genus Chelidonichthys; species Chelidonichthys spinosus. Next base: position 20,629,846 of record CM056827.1, on the reverse strand, counting down.
ACAGGTTCAGGGACCCAGGCTTTAGGGATTAGGGGCCTGGGTTTTAGGGTTAGTTAGTTAGTTAGTTACCTGGGTTAGGGACCCAGGTTTTAGGGTTCAGGGACCCAGGTTTTAGGGTTTAGGGACCTGGGTTTTAGGGACCCGGGTTTAAGGGTTTAGGGACTCAGGTTTAGGGTTTTAGGGTTTTGAGTAAGACTCATGTTCATCCATGTCTGTTGTGAGGTAATAATGATAACTAATGTACACTCTTGATGGTGGTGGCTGGGTTTTAGGGTTTAGGGACCTGGGTTTAGGGTTTTAGGGTTTTTAGTAAGACTCATGTTCATCCATGTCTGTTGTGAGGTAATAATAATAACTAATGTACACTCTTGATGGTGGTGGCTGGGTTTTAGGGTTTAGGGACCTGGGTTTTAGGGTATATGGACCCGGGTTTTAGGTTTAGGGACCCAGGCTTTAGGGTTTTAGGGGCCTGGGTTTTAGTAAGTACTCATGTTCAGTCCATGTCTAGTTACCTGAGGTAATAAGAATACTAATGTACACTCTTGATGGTTCAGTGGACCCAGGGTTTTAGGGTTTAGGGACCTGGGTTTTAGGGTATATGGACCCGGGTTTTAAGGGTTTAGGGACCCAGGTTTAGGGTTTTAGGGTTTTTAGTAAGACTCATGTTCATCCATGTCTGTTGTGAGGTAATAATGATAACTAATGTAGACTGTTGATGGTGGTGGCTGGGTTTTAGGGTTTAGGGACCTGGGTTTTAGGGTATATGGACGGGTTTAGGGTTTAGGGACCCAGGTTTAGGGTTAGGGTTTTTAGTAAGACTCATGTTCATCCATGTCTGTTGTGAGGTAATAATAATAACTAATGTACACTCTTGATGGTGGTGGCTGGGTTTTAGGGTTTAGGGACCTGGGTTTTAGGGTATATGGACCCGGGTTTTAGGGTTTAGGGACCCAGGTTTAGGGTTTTAGGGTTTTTAGTAAGACTCATGTTCATCCATGTCTGTTGTGAGGTAAATATAATAACTAATGTAGACTGTTGATGGTGGTGGCTGGGTTTTAGGGTTTAGGGACCTGGGTTTTAGGGGTATATGGACCCGGGTTTTAGGGTTTAGGGACCCAGGTTTAGGGTTTTAGGGTTTTTAGTAAGACTCATGTTCATCCATGTCTGTTGTGAGGTAATAATAATAACTAATGTACACTCTTGATGGTGGTGGCTGGGTTTTAGGGTTTAGGGACCTGGGTTTTAGGGTATATGGACCCGGGTTTTAGGGTTTAGGGACCCAGGTTTAGGGTTTTAGGGTTTTTAGTAAGACTCATGTTCATCCATGTCTGTTGTGAGGTAATAATAATAACTAATGTAGACTGTTGATGGTGGTGGCTGGGTTTTAGGGTTTAGGGACCTGGGTTTTAGGGTATATGGACCCGGGTTTTAGGGTTTAGGGACCCAGGTTTAGGGTTTTAGGGTTTTTAGTAAGACTCATGTTCATCCATGTCTGTTGTGAGGTAATAATAATAACTAATGTACACTCTTGATGGTGGTGGCTGGGTTTTAGGGTTTAGGGACCTGGGTTTTAGGGTATATGGGACCCGGGTTTTAGGGTTTAGGGACCCAGGTTTAGGGTTTTAGGGTTTTTAGTAAGACTCATGTTCATCCATGTCTGTTGTGAGGTAATAATAATAACTAATGTAGACTGTTGATGGTGGTGGCTGGGTTTTAGGGTTTAGGGACCTGGGTTTTAGGGTATATGGACCCGGGTTTTAGGGTTTAGGGACCCAGGTTTAGGGTTTTAGGGTTTTTAGTAAGACTCATGTTCATCCATGTCTGTTATGAGGTAATAATAATAACTAATGTACACTCTTGATGGTGGTGGCTGGGTTTTAGGGTTTAGGGACCTGGGTTTTAGGGTATATGGACCCGGGTTTTAGGGTTTAGGGACCCAGGTTTAAGGTTTTAGGGTTTTTAGTAAGACTCATGTTCATCCATGTCTGTTGTGAGGTAATAATAATAACTAATGTAGACTCTTGATGGTGGTGGCTGGGTTTTAGGGTTTAGGGACCCAGGTTTTAGGGTTTAGGGACCCAGATTTAGGGTCTGAGCGTTTTGAGTAAGACTCATGTTCATCCATGTCTGTTGTGATGTAATAATAATGACTAATGTAGACTGTTGATGATGGTGTAACTGCAGTAGAGCTAGAATCCACACTGTGCATGCCTTAGTCCTGTTATCCCCTTGTATACTGCATTCCAATGATTTGTTTTTTTATTTGTTTTTGTTTTTTCTCACCTATACCCCAAACTGCACTGCTGCCCCCATGATGCACCTCTGCTTGCTGGTTTATGTTAATGCGCTTGAACCCCCCCCCATTGGCCCATTGCCATCATGTGCTCGCTGCCTGCTAATTAAGACTCAGTCGGCTGTCAAATCACTGAAGCGACCCCTCGACGCAACCTTTGACCTGGTACTATGACCTTTCACCTTTTAGCTTGGCATGTGGCTTTGTTGTAGCGCAGTGTTGTTAACCAAAGATACCTGGCTATTTTTGTTGTCGTCTCGGTGTCTGTCTGTGTTTTTGTTTGTGTTTTTGCCTTCCTGTCGATCTGTCATTATTGCCCGTGATGAAATGATTGTGGCTTCGTGGGTTTCATCCGACGACTAAAACGCTGATTTTAACGGAGTTATCACCTCAAACACAAAGTCTGAATCTGTGACGAGGAGCCGCGATCAATTCATCACCCTTCGCCTTTTTAACAGGAAGTCAGCTTTAGGGAAGCTCCTGTAACGGTGGCATGGCTTCAGTCTCAGTGTTGTGTAAGCGGCTCAATAAAACGTGTGCATGTGTGTGTGTGTGTGTGCGTGCGTGTGTTGCTCGTGCATGTCAGATGGAAAGGGGCGGGGCTAAGAGGAACAGTCTTTAAAACCCTTGTGATGTCCTCATATTCTGTATCCACTCCCCTGTCCTCCGGGTCAAAATGCCCCGCCTTCAATAAAATAAAGCAGCGCACTTGAATCTGAAACATCAAATCTATTTTTGCCTGAAGAAGAAACTCTTTATTTATTGAAGACACCGCTCGTTTCCATGACACCGTCAATTTTATGATTTTTTCCTGTATAGGTGATAAGAAATATCTAGTATTTCTATATCGCCTAAGAAAGTAGCAGAAATGTGCAAAAAGTCATTTTGAATGCATTTTTATTTCTATAGTCAGGTTATTTTTTGTATTTTTTGCCAGTGAACGATGTGACATTTTGACCCGAAGACAATATGAGTACCTTTTTTTTTTACAGCTTACATGGAAATATGAAAAAGGCCAAATTTCACTTTTTGTAATCTAAATTTCAAGTAGAAAAACTATGACTTGGGGTATTTTTCTCTGCTGTGAAACCCAGTGGCGGGTCATTCTGGACCCGAGGACAACGGGAGGGTTTAAACCTTAAAATCAAACGATTCCAACTCAAACCATAGTTCACTCCGTCGTCAGACCTCGAGGATGAGCTCACGCCAGCAGACAGAACAACCATCACCACACGGCGTTGACCTCTCCCTCATGTCCCTCTGGCCTGAGAGCATCCTTGACTTCTTTGTCTGAGAGTGAAACAGTTTTATCATGGAGCTAGCAGTGCAGCCACCCCCTCCCCCCCCTCTGTGTGCTTCCCACCTGTCCACCTGCCGTTAGCAGCCTCATCGTTGTAACGTTTAATGCTTGCTCACGTTCAGTCAGCTGCAGGAGAAGTTAATCATAATGCTAATATTCCATGTCAGCTCGTGATGAACGCTAATATGAACATATGAATGCTTGTTAGCGGTAGCTACGTAGGCACTGTGCTCCTGCTTGTCTAGTGTCAGACTGCTGCTTGCTTGCTACTGATGATATGATGATAATGTACATAAATGTATGATGTCGTTATTATGATGTCCTCTAACGGATTTACCTCTTTTGTTTTCTTTCCCGTTTTTTCTGCCTCTTTCCACACACACCTCTCTTTCTCTCTCTCTATCTTGTTTTTTATTTCCTCTCTCACTGACCCCCCCCTCCCTCCCCCCACCTGGCGGGGCAGGGCATCACCCCTAGCGTCATGGCCCCGCTGCCCAAGCGGGCCGCCCTGGAGAAGGCCAACGGGGCCTCGGCCATGTTTAACACCAGCATGCTCCAGTACCAGCAGGCCCTGGCCAGCATGCAGTTTCAGCAACAGGCTGCTTTCCTCCCATCAGGTACGGTTCCCATAGCAACCAGCACCGGTGCCCAGAGAGCATGCCCCGGATCAGTCCAACCACGCCCCCCCGCCTGTCTCTGCTAGACTGTTGTATCACCTGTGTAGGATGGAGGGAGTGTAGCAAGACAAGCAGAGACAGAACACCAAAGATTTAAATTCAGCCAATCGAGAAAGCAAGGAATGCTTCCACAGATGTGTGTGTGTGTGTGTGTGTATGTTGTGCTGCCTATGGCGTTGCATGGCCACTAGTTGTGAACGGGTTAGAGTGTGTTTTAACAAGCAGCACGTAGCTGCTGCTGCAGAGGAGAACACGGTGACACTCGGAAGAGAAAGCGCTGCTGATGCTTCCTTTCTGGATGAGATTCTGCTCACGTCTGTCTCCACCGTGTTTTTAGAATGTTTCGTACTTGAGAGTTACCATCATGACATCACAATCATGACCTCACCATGATGACCTCACCTTGGTTTACACATTCAGAGCCCTTCAGATGAAGGTTTAGGTTCATTTGATTGACAGATGTGATCAACGCTCCGCTCGTCCAATCACCGATGACTGTGTCCAAGATATTAACCTTTCTCCCCCCCCCCCCCCCCCACCTTATCTCTCCCCCACTCTAACGAACCTTGTGATGGGCTGTTTTGATTTCTCTCCCCTATCCAATCCACTTCCTGTTGCACTGCATGATGGGCAGGCTCAATATTGTGCATGACCCCTGCAGCCAGCGTTGGTAGGTTCCAGCTTTCCTTCTCCACTTTTCTGTCACGTCATCATGTTTCTGTGTTTCTGTGCCTGCATCGAAATCCACCACCTTTCTGTTTACATGCTACAGTACTGGAGTTATTATTGTAGTTATTCATATAGATACTATTGTAGTTATCAGTGTAGTTATTATAGATATTATTATAGTTATTATTGTAGTTATTATTCTAGTTATTCTATTTATTAGTATAGATATTATTGTAGTTATTATTGTAATTATTAATATAGTTATTATTGTAGTTATTAGTGTAGTTATTATAGATATTATAATAGTTATCATTCTAGTTATTATTCTAGTTATTCTACTTATTAGTATAGATATTATTGTAGTTATTCATATAGATACTATTGTAGTTATTAGTGTAGTTATTATAGATATTATTATAGTTATTATTGTAGTTATTCTATTTATTAGTATAGATATTATTGTAGTTATTGTAGTTATTATTGTAATTATTAATATAGTTATTATGGTAGTTATTTTCGATATTATTATAGTTATTATAGATATTATTATAGTTATTATTCTAGTTATTCTATTTATTAGTATATATATCATTGTAGTTATTGTAGTTATTATTGTAATTATTAATATAGTTATTATTGTAGTTATTTTAGATATTATTATAGTTATTGTAGTTATTATTGTAGTTATTGTAGTTATTATTATATTTATTATCACTGTTATTAATATAGATATTATTATAGTTATTGTAGTTATTATTGTGGTTATTATTGTAGTTATTCATATAGATATTATTGTAGTTATTATTGTAATTATCAATATAGTTATTATTTTAGTTATTTAAGATATTATTATAGTTATTGTAGTTATTATTGTGGTTATTGTAGTTATTATCATAGTCATTATCGTATCGTCGTACTTTGCTGACTGTTGATTATTATAGTTATTATAGCTATTATTATAGTTATTGTAGTTATTATTGTAGTTATTAATATAGATATTATTGTAATTATTAATATAGTTATTATTGTAGTTATGTTAGATATTATAGTTATTATAGATATTATTATAGTTATTCTATTTATTAGTATAGATATTATTGTAGTTATTATAGCTATTATTATAGTTATTGTAGTTATTATTGTGGTTATTGTAGTTATTATCATAGTTATTATCGTATCGTCGTACTTTGCTGACTGTTCTGTAGTTCCTTTCTGTGATTTGAGGTGTAAACCTCCACATAAAGGAAAGACAGACGACATATAAATGTTGGTTATGATGAGTGTATTATTATTACTGTTATTCCTCTGTTCCTCTGACTATGAATGCTTGACCTCTGCTTTCATGTCTGCTTTAACCTTGGCTTCTGGCTGGTCTAACCCACACCTGTGAAACTCTGAGACTGTTAAACAGAGGGAGTTCTGTCCCCCCCCCTCGTCTCCTCTGCCTTCTTCTAAAGTTTGCTCTCATCTGGTGTTTACCAACAGAGTGCAGTATTTTACATTTTTACATTTTATTTCATAATTTTATTTAATAGAGAAAACACAAATGTGGAAGTAAATCACAACCAAACACAGATCAGGAGAGCTCGTATCGGCAGAGGAGAGAACCCTCTCTGACTCCCCTCTCCCCCCTTTACCCCTTTACCTGGTGCGTGTGTGAGTGTGTGTGTGTGTGTGTGTGTGTGTGTGTGTGTGGGTGGCAACACTTCTCTGTGTATATTTATGCTTTCATGATTTTCCCTCCAAAAAAAGTTCCCATGATGCACGGTGGTTCACCAGCCACTGCAGCCACCACATCTGCCACAAGCCCCTTCGCAACTGCCTCCACCAATCAGGTTTGCACCTCTACTTCCCCCTCTCTCTTTCACTCTCTCTCTCTCTCTCTCTCTCTCTCTCTCTCTCTCTCTCTCTCTCAGTGCACAAGGATGAGCCACCATAATGACTCTCTCTCTCTCTGGAAACTGTATTGTATTAGTTGATGTTTGTCCTCGTTGTAATCTCGACTTTTGTCCTTTCCCATTTTGAGGACTCTTCCTTATCAAAGTTGACTACCAACGAATACATGCAACTGGTATGTATGAGGTCGTTTCTTTAAGATTTCCACAGACATTCACTCACCAGTCTGTCTTTGGTGCTTGGCTTCTTGTTTTTTGCTCTTTCCTGTTTCTGTGTTTGCTGCTGTAGGGAAAAGCAAAGCTTTATTAGAAGCTTCAGATTAGTTTTATTGATCGGGGCGGTTGGGGCTTAGATGCTAGCGGTAGCTTTAGCTTGTTGTCATAGCAACGGCAAACATCCGGTCACGCAACATGTTAACTTGCTCCATGGCTTCTATAATAAAGTAGCAAATTTGCGACTTTCTTTTCTTGGAATAAAAGAAAGTCGTCCCCCCCCAATCTCACATCTCGCCATCGTACACGTCAAGTTTTAATGCTGCTGCAAAGATATAAAGAAAAGTTCTCAGTTCTGTTGAAGGCTTTTGGTCAGCAGTTAAGTTACGCTACCAGTCCTGATCCAGGACCAGCTTTCTGCACTGTACTGGGGTGTGCAGGTCAACAACAGGGAGGAGCCCACTCTGCCCCTCCTCCTCCTCCTCCTCTTGCTGCTGTCTGCTGATTCTTAGTGACGTAATCAAACAGTGTTTTGTTGTTTTTCTGTTCTGCTATCTTCGTCTTCACGTTATAGATGACGTTAAATGTGGTTAAATGTGTCCGTATGTGTTTCAGTTTGGCTTCGCTTCATTTGATCCTCGTCTCTCTGTTTTTCATCCCCAGATTCCAATAATATCTGCAGATCATCTGAGTAATCACAAGTACTTGACTCAAATGTAGTTCCTCTCCAGAACAGTGAGTTCTCCCATTTCAGTTCCCTCGTTCATCCCAAACCTCCTCCCTGGATTCTGAGAGTGAATCACTGTCGTTCTCTCTTCCAGATCAAATGAATGTGTGCTGGCACCGTCCACGCCAAAAAGAGTTCAGCCTTTATGTACATAACCTTCAGAATGTCAAAGCAGCGGGACGGAGGAGGGAGGGGTCTCCAGCCGGTCCACCTCGGCGGTCTCATCACCTGCACAAACATCCACGGTGCAGCACACGACCCGCCATCGCCCACACATCAGCGTTCACCGTCCAGCCGAGGGGGGAGGAGGAGGAGGAGGAGGAGCAGGAGGAGGAGCGTCTCGGCGACGGGGGCGGGGGTCAGTGTGTCTCTCCCTCCGGGGGGAAAACATTCACCTCCGACCAATCACATCACTCAATTAGTCCAACTATTGTCATGCTCTCGTGCACAAAGGTCACGACGTGGAGTGCTGGTACGTTAGTAGACCAACATTCTTCTTTTTTTTTATTTGTCCTGCTTTAATTGTATTTAATTTGTTTTAATTGATAGCCATATTTCATAGTTTACAATTTGAACTGAAATCTGAAAGGCACAACGATTTTTAACGGGAATCTAATTCGCCGAGGCGTGTGTGTACAGTGTTGTGTGTTTTTAAGGGCGACTAGTGAAACTAGATGTTGAAATGAGGGTCTTGGACGTTATGAATGTTCTGGGTAAACCAACAGACCGGTGTACCTTGAAAGCACCGCCAGGCGAATCGAGCGTTATCTCAGCAGTGTTACTTGTTTACCGAAGGTTGACGTTTTCTACGGCGAGTTTGTTTTTTATTGTTTCCTTTTCACAATCTCCATTGTGAGGCTTTTGTTTTTTAATGTTTTATTTCTCTAATTAATCAGTTTTAGAAGTGGGCTTCTCACCAAATTGTGATGTTTTTCATTGTGATGGGGTTTTTTTTCTCAAGTTTGTCCTCTTTTCATAGACTAGTGTTGTTTTTTTTGTTTGTTGGGATTACGTTGTTGCTCAAGTCCATCGACTCTAGAGGCTAGCGAAGTAGAGGGCGAGTAGAGGTCGTGTAGAGGGCGAGTAGAGGGCAAAGCTTCAAACGACGTTGTGTTACAGTGTTCTTCCTCTCTGAAGAGGAGCGACTCTGAATCTGTGCCTCCAAGAAGCACCGCCGAGCCGTCGATTTAAACCAACGACCCCAAAGGTCATTAGGTCATTGAAAACCACACGTGCACTTGAATGATTGTGTGTGTCCGGTCACCGTGTTTTTTTATTTCACATCTCGTCTTCGTACATCCGACTACAGAAACCAAAGCACAGATTTTTCCTCTCAATCATCTTCACCGAGGCTTACAGGAGCATCTTCATCGTCTCTTGTGCGTCTGCTCCTCCCGCCGCCGCCGCCGCCGCGTGCAGCGCGTCTTCACCGATTGTAACGTACCTAACGAAGCCTTAGATTACAGCTAACGGGCCGCGGCCCAATCAAATGTACCTTCAATCACCACGCAGGTAAAGAACACCAATGACGTTTTCTAGTTCTCTTTGGATCTTTCTTCTGTTCCATAAAAGTAACATTACTCTCTTAAATCTCATTGAACTTCTGTGTTATGTACTTAAGGATTTGAATCTATTTGAGGTATGTAGTTGTAGATTTTTTCTTTTTTGTTTGCCTTACTATATATTACTTGACAACATTGATATAGCCATTTATTTTTTGCGGTAGTACGACATTCATAACTTTTTGAAACCATATAATGGATAATGTGTTGAGTCAGTTTTAAATATTCACTTCATCCATATAGCTGGATGTCTTTTTCAGATGATGTTACATTATCAGTTAATTTTGTTGATGAAAGACAGTTTTTTGATACGAGGAATGAGATCAGAAGAAAACTAATGTTTTAACCGACTTAAAAGTTTCCTTGTAACATGTCGAGATCATGTTTGAAAATATATTGTACTGAAATATAGATTGTCCATGTTTTAAGAGTAAAAATTATTTTCTACTGTATCCATTTAAAAAAAAAAAAGATATGTACTTTTGTTTGAATATTTCTTAATTTGGCCCTGAATGTCAGGCCAAAGCAGCAGTGAGACGCCGGTCTGTGGACGGAGATTAGCAGCGAGGAAATAGACTTCTTCCACAAACGCTGCACATTATGAGTTCTAAGGGACGAAGGTTGACTTTTTGCACTTCTGTATATAGTCAAATGAACAGAGAAAAAATGTGTATCATATTGAGATATTATTTTGAATAAAAAAAGATCTATAATTATAAGGAATTTTGTTAGATTAATTTAAATTCTTAAATTAGAAGACCAGCTACAAAAATTGCTTGCAAAGAAGGGCACTAGTTTCTTGGCCAATGCATTCAGAGGAAGCTATATGCGCTTTGTGTCTTATTTTATCAGTGGTGTTGCCGGGGGAGTGATCCCCCCTCCATGTCACGCTAGCTCCGCCCCCCCGGGGGACGACATCCAATAATATCCAATATCGTTTGTTGGACTCCATACAGTCGATCCATCAAACCTTCAAACGCGTGTCTCCTGTTCTGGTTTGATTTGTCTGCATGTGAAAGTACAAACATGTTTATGTAAGAACAACGACAGAATACAAATATGTTGTTTTTCTTTACAAATGACACGTAGATATAACATCCACAGTGGGGAGAAATAATACTTCAACAACAAGTCATCTTACTCGTGTGTGATTAAAACAAAAACATATATTTTCCAAGCAAACGGGATTTAAAGAATGATGAAATATTAGTGCCCCCCCCCCCCCATGATGTCACAGCCGTGATGTCACAGACCGACGCTGTGCACTCAGCAGGCGAAAGTTCACCAAACCTCTGAAGTGAATGTACCAGCCAACGTCCAGGCTGCTGTGTTTAGTTGCTACGGAAACCAAAGCATCATTTTTCTGCCAACCAGATGTTCTGGACCCCCACCTGGTTCCCTCCCCCTGCTGGGGGGGGGGCACGTGTTCGCTTTCGACTTTGCTTTTTACTTTGTACGTGCAACCATGGATTATAGTATTTGCTAACAGTTGCCACACGATAATGTACTATTCTGTCTTCGGGTTTGTTTATGCACATCTTACTGTCGCCATAATTGACTCTGAATCTGAAAAAAACAACAAGAAAAAAAATCTCAATAAAACAATATTTGATTTGCTCATGCAACAGGTGTGTGGTCGCTGCTTCTGTGTGTGTGTGTGTGTGTGTGTGTGTGTGTGAGTCAAGTTTACACAAACACATTTCAGGTTAAGATAATCACATTCAACTGGATATTTATTAACGTATGATAACATTTAGAAGCCGAACAGAGAGTTTCCTGAACTTTGACCTTGTGGGTTGAATGTCAGCGAGACTGGAGCGGCTCCAGAGTCTATGATTAATAAATGTAATTATTAATTACGATCTTGCTCAGGGGCAAATTTTCATGACATTGTGGGCTTTATCATTTTATGTATTTATGTCTTGGAGGCGGAGCTTTGAGTCTGTAATCCAGACGTGAACAAAGCAAAGGAATCTGATTCCACTTCCAAATTCATCAACAGGTTTTCTTATCAGAGCAGTTTTATGTTTTTATCTACAGACTTGGTAACTCATTACATGATTATAATAATATCTAATCATCGTTAGTGCCACTGAGGTGAAGCTTTGTAATGAAAATCAAACAAAAAGCAAAACTGTATATAAAATAATATAAATTTAGCATAACTTAAGCCTCAACCAGGCCAGCAGTATAATAGAACACATCAGTGTTAATAATAATAACACAATATATAATAATAGTCACAGGTCGGACATTGTGTTAAATAATAAGTTATTATATATGATCAAAGGTTAAACTAGCCGTCAGGATACAAAATCATTAAAATGACCGCCGCCTCTATCAGCTGCAACATTAAAGAAGAGTTAACACATAAATATATTTGAGAATGTGATAATATCAGGTCTGTCCCACCCATCAAGTCATCGGACTTTCCATGACTCAGCACTGACGCTGACTTTGCCTGAGGGAATTACCCACAGTTCATAGCGTTGCAGTTCATAGCGAAACAAAGAGGATGTGTGAAATATTACATTAGAACAGAAACATTAACCATTAAAGAATAAATATGAAGATAAAACACTTGAAATCATAGGAATATCATCATAGGCTAGTACTACTAGTAGTAGTATTATTATGATGATGATGATGATTTTATTACACCTGGTTTATTCATCAACCATTTATTTTGATTTAGCTTATTTCAATAAACAAGTAAATCAATTAACGGACATTTCCGTCTGGTCTGGTCTGGGATGATAAGAGTCTTAAACGCTTTAGGCTGTAAAACATGTCAAATAAAAACTTTGAGTCATCAAAGTAAAATAACCTGCAGAGTGACGTCACGTTTACAAGGGGACGTCATTAAGTCCCTGACAGTTCCGGTTTTAAGACTTTAGGGAGGGACACTGGGGAACTGGACGAACAATGTACGCGGGGGCAGAGGTCACGAAGACGTGCACGCGCCTGACACTGCGCGCAGACTCCGCGCGACTCTGGGTGACGGCTCCTTTAAGAAAGCGGAAGTGAGCGTCGGCTCCTCCTGACGCGCGCGAGGAGGAGGATGTGCTGCTGGTGGGCAGGAAACGCCGCGCGAGGACAGAGAGGAGCGATCACGCGTCCGCGCGCCGTCGCACAACCAACAACAACACAACAAACACGAAAATGCGCGTTAACGTCTCCTTGTCCTCGGATCAGCACTCAGGGCGGACTAGGCAGATCCACCACCGGAGCCGGGTCTGAGTCCCGGAGCCGGGTCTGAGTCCCAGCCGAGCCGGAGCGCAGCCTTCCCGGCCTGCTCGGTGTGAAGACGAGCGGGGGCCGGTCAGCGGAGGGAGAGGAGCTTCGTCGCGGAGGGAGAAAAAAGGAGGTGTCTGCCACCACCTCACCCCCCGGCAGCCATGAGGGAGTACAAAGTAGTGGTCCTCGGGTCCGGAGGGGTCGGCAAGTCCGCGCTCACCGTCCAGTTCGTGACGGGCTCCTTCATCGAGAAGTACGACCCCACGATAGAGGACTTCTACCGGAAGGAGATCGAGGTGGACTCGTCGCCGTCCGTTCTGGAGATCCTGGACACGGCGGGGACCGAGCAGTTCGCCTCCATGCGAGACCTGTACATTAAGAACGGCCAGGGCTTCATCCTGGTCTACAGCCTGGTGAACCAGCAGAGCTTCCAGGACATCAAGCCCATGCGGGACCAGATCATCCGCGTGAAACGCTACGAGCGAGTGCCCATGATCCTGGTGGGCAACAAGGTGGACCTGGAGGGCGAGCGCGAGGTGTCGTCCGGGGAGGGCAAGGCGCTGGCCCAGGACTGGACCTGCCCCTTCATGGAGACCTCGGCCAAGAACAAGGGCTCGGTGGACGAGCTGTTCGCGGAGATAGTGAGACAGATGAACTACTCCACGGTGCCGAGCGGCGGCGACCAGTGCTGCGCATGCGTCCTGCTCTAGAATACAACACACAACAACACACAACAACAACATGGAGGGAAGGTGCATCCGGGCCGGATCTGAGCTTCTAACTGGTCCAGCAGGCTTTTAGCAAAAACTATTCTCTCTCTCTCTGTCCCTCTCTCTCTCTCTCTCTCTCTCTCTCTCTCTCTCTCTCTCTCTCTCTCTCTCTCCTCACACTGTTGTCTTATTGTTGCACACAAACACAAATCGACGACAACAATCGATTTTGTATTATAGTCTGGAAAAGTGTTTACATGACAAAGTACTTGAATGTTTTGGGAATTTTTAAATGTGTATATATATATGTGTGTGTGTATATATGTATTTATATATACACATAATATACATATATATATATATATGCATATATAGCTTTGTATATGACACTTCTCTGGAAATGTGCCTCAATGGGAATGTCTTATTGTGAAACCTAAGAGACACCTGTTAAGTTTTTGGTGGTCTTCGTTGTTGTACTGTCACATCTTCTGGGCCGGTCCATCTGTCTGTGGGGGGGGGGGGGATAATAAGAGCCACAGACCTGAATGCGCTTTGAAAATCGCTCCCAAACGCATCCATCACCACTCAAGCCTTGCACAGGTGACCCAAATCAGATCTCCACAGTCCATCCCCCCCAGAAGGGTGGAGCGAGCCCCGGGAGGGAGGTGCAGCCCCCCCGCCCCCCCGTTTAGGATGGCAATATCTGAAGCTGTGGATTTATCATGGAACTTGCACTTAGCTGCCGGTGTCCCTCCTCTGTGGGGAACACCACGACCCCGGGTCAAGTGCCTTCCTAAGAACCTCCTGTGACTGTGCCAACCGATGAGCCCGACTTCCTCCTGCAGCGTCTTCATGGCAATCAGAACTTCTTCTTTTTCTTTTAGCAGCTTTCAGTCAAACGATCTAGTTCCCGTCGTTGAGGGGAAGTGCTCTCTTCCCCTTTTTACTGCCAGGAAGCGGCGCTGGTGTCAGAACCTGCTGATTCAGGGTCAGATTCAGGCCGTGGTTCCCTCCAGGTACGAGTCCAACGACAACAACGGAGCAACTTTACACCTGCTGGGATTTACGCTTCAGCGAATGGCAAGCCATGTTTGTCCGTATTATCTTGAATTTGTTTTCTTTTCTATTAAAACAAAAAAAAGGACATTTTTGACTTACTGTAACTGTAATTCCCCTTTTGGACGAACTCTTCTTGCCATCCACCTGTCGCTTTGGAAGACTTGTAATACAAAAGCATTTTACGTAACGCGGTGTGCTGTGCTTGTCTCTATGCTGGTGACATAAAGTGTTTACATTTGGGCTGGTTTAGAATGTGATTTCCCTCTTTGAGTGCTCGTTAATGGATTAGTCTGCTTCGTTTTGGAGTAAAACACGGAGCTGCAGGATTTGTTTGAAGGTCGTTTAAAGACGTGTCGAGCAGAGAAGTCGCTGCCTTCCACGGAGTCAGACGAGCCGGGGCTGACGCATCACGAGTTGCCGGTTGTGAAACGTTGCCCGCAGCAGTGTGTGTGTGTGTGTGTGTGTGTGTGTCTGAGTGAACGAGTGTTCGGGCGGTGGCGAGCGTTTCCAGTCGGGGTGTTTCCTGGCTTCCCGCCGCCGAGGACAGAGAGGGCTTTCTGTGTTCAATCAGCCATACATACTGTAGACTGCTGTTCCCTCAGACCGCCCCCCTCCCCTACAACCTCAGAGGTCAGAGGTCAGCTCATTAGATCTCAGGCCGTGTGTGTGGAGTTGAGCCACTCTATGAAGCAGTAACTCCTATCCTTCTGTTGAAGAAAACTCTTCAGGTCCAATTCTGTAGCTGGTTCAAATGAGGTTTAATCACTGACAGTGGAGAAAAGACAATGTCGCGGTTGCCACACAGCCCAATCTGCCCTGATGTGAGGCAAGAGACAACTTATACAGAACCAAAGGGGCAGGTCTAAACAGTGGATTTACATAGATTCAATACGCGTTTCACCCTGGGTAAGAGACGTCCTGAGACAACATAAAGGTGTGACTTCCTCGGAACAGCTGGGTTCTTGCTAGATAGTGTCACAACAGGGCCATTCATGAAGGCCTTGATCAAGTATGTGGGATGAAGGTGTTTCGGAGACGGTCCAGGAAGGGGGACAGATCAGAGGGTCTCATCATTAACATGACAAGGCTTACATACAACGAATGCAGCTCAGCAAGACATTTGAGGTTCCCGAGAGGAAGTAATATTTAAACAAAACAAATTGGAAGGTAACACATTTTCTTCTACACTTCCATCAGAGACGACAACTCTGTTTATTCATTTAAATTACTCCAGCTTTATACAATACATGCCTCCTTTAATGATTAGTGACTAATGAATAGGCAACATTGAGAATTGTATTCACTTAGACGTGAGCATCTTATCAAAAGAAATTAATACATTATCCCCCAATCAAAAAGAATAAAATAATACATTAAAATGAATGCAAAAATGAAGGTTATGTGTGACCTTTTTAAATGGATCAAACACAGACATGACCTCGGCAGAGGAACCTCGAGATGTGGAGGAATCTCATGAAACACTCGGACTAACTTCCACCATCAGCGGTCTCGCATCCGCATCCAAAAACCAACCATGCAGCAACAGGAGAGGAGGTTTCTGTAAATCACTTCTGTGTTTTAAGGTGAAAGAGGGACAGATGCTAAATAACACGGATTAGATGTTCAGCTCCACAGTTTTTGATCCTCGGAAGTCTGGTCTACTTTTCAACAGGAAATTATATTATATTATTATATTAAAGAAAACATGAGCATCTTATAAAATACAATGAATTGTTAAATATTATATCCAGTGGCTCTCAACCTTTTTAAGAAGTCTGTTCCCATCAGGTTTCAGGCCTTCGGAGCCGAACGTTGCTTAAAACCTGCCTCCATCGTCTGCTTACCGGAACATTACACAACCCTCCTGTTGCGTAGCGACTTACACAATCAGCCCGGAACATGACTCTCCCTGTCCAGCATCGAACCCGCGGCGCCTGAAGCCTCCGACCTGAGCTGCATTTCAAGGCCTGCAGGTCTGACGGTCGGTCTCACTGATTGGAGGTCAGTTTGAGTGTGTGGAGGAAAGGAAGGGAGGATGACGGAGTGCTTCCTGTGTTGCAGTAACTTCACCTCAGATCTGTGAAATGTCCACACAGACCAAGTTCCTCTCCGCCGTTTGGAAATAAACCGTTTTTCATCGTCACAGCCGCCTGTCCTCGCTAGCCTCGGCCCCGGGACGTGACCACTAGTCCCTTTACGTAACCCCCAGTCCTGTGAGGTGACCATCAGTCCCTTTACGTGACCCCCAGTCCTGTGAGGTGACCCCTGTGACGTGACCCCCACAGTCCCTTTACATGACCCCCAGTCCTGTGAGGTGACCCCCAGTCCTGCGACGCGACCCCCACAGTCCCTTTACATGACCCCCAGTCTCTGGTCTAGGGTGTGGCTCCTCTCGGAGCAGGCCTGGTTCCTCTTCCCAGTGCTTTACTGGTCGCCCTGAGTTAAGGGAGGGCAGAAAACCAGATATTCAACAATATAGGAATCATAAGACGGCATATTTGCTCTCTGAGAGCAAGTGAAGGTATTTGCATGTGATGAACCACAGCGGTTGCCTCGCCGCCTGCAGGAACCAGATCATGTACAAGTGTGGATGAGTCACTGTGGTCTTGAAGGGAAGGGTGAAATTAAAAAGGACCTCACATATCCAGGGACTGAAATAGACGCTCGGTGAGGGGGAGGCAGACAGCAGCGCTGCTCAGCTCCATCTCAGCTCCATCTTAGCTCCATCTCAGCCTTCATACTGGGATGTTCAGGCCTGCATGCATGACTCCATCCATGCCAAACCTATAGCTTTCATGACAATTTGACTTTTCAGGCCTGATGTAAAGCTCAACGTTTCCTTGGATACGGCTGCTGTATCGCCTCTGTCCACAAGAGAGCAACGGAGAGCACAACGGAGAAAGGGGGTTCAGAGTCCCATATGCTTACATACAAGGATGCTTTATTTATTTTATTGCAGTACAAAATGTAGTTTTAAATCAGCAGTTATCAGGATACTTGTATTGCTAATATTAAAATATAAAAATAAATGACTTCTTACCATCAGTATGGGGTGCCTCAGGGGTCTAGTCTTGGTCTGTTTACATTATACATAATTAAAACACTATTCTTCCTAGTCAGTAGTTCACCGACGTGCAATTGATCAGATTTTTGTCATCATGAGATTAACCCCAAACCAAAGTTGTGACTCCGGTTCGGTCTGCCTTCGATGATTTCCATGATCAAGTCTTAAATCACAGACTTAGTTTAGTTAAGACTGAGCACCACTTCCCAGCCACTTTAAAATCTAGTATGCTATCTGGTCCTGTGTATGCCATCCTCCTTGTGTGTAAGTATTTTTTTTATTATTATACGTTGTTTTCACCTTTCATGTATTAGCACTCTCGGCCATGTGATCGTCCACATCGAAGGTCTCAGTCTTCTGGCTGGAGTGAGACTGTGCACCAGCGTGGATGAAACGCTGTATGGTTTGGTGGAGGGAACAGTGAAGAAAAGGCCTCACAGATCCAGGGACTGAAATAGACCACGGGCTCTTTGTCTGCCTCTCACACTGAGTGGGAGGACACAGCAGACGCACTGGTGCTCTGAATCCCCCACATTCAGCCAACGTCTTGCATTTTCCAGCTTATATACTTGCACACTAAGGCCTGGTGTGTGTGTGTGTGTGTGTGTGGGTGTGTGAGTGTGCGTTCATGCATCCGTCCGGCTCCATCTTCCCTCGGCAATGCCGCCTGTTCCTTTTCTAGATGAGCCGAATTCAAAAGAGACTCTGCAGGCTCGTTTCAGTATAAAAAAAGTAAAAAACTGATTTCTCCCTTTGGTCTGGTTGCTGTTCTTGATCTGTCCACAAGATGGCAGGCGTGTACAAGCAACAAGGACGAAGAAGAAGGTTCTCTAGATGTACTGTAGCCTACATGCTCTATATAATAATATGTATTTATTTTGGGTTCACGGTGCATAACCTCTAAATAAATTATTAAATAACCAATGTTGGTTTAATAAAAACAAGTGCTTGTTATCTGTATTTTACCACTAAAAAATAGCAATTTAATAGTTTTAATGTTTTCTTTTTTCTCTCCAATGCTTTTAATGTTTCATGTAAAGCACTTTGAATTGCCCTGTTGTTGTTGTCGAGGAAATAGACGGAGCAGACTTTGCTCTGAGATGTAATGACTTGGCTTTAGGCCACACAGATATATCAAGCAAATATTTCCGACAAGTACAAGTTGACAGAAATATCCCTCCGGCTTTGTTTGAGCTCGCAGACTAGCGGGCTTCTCTCTCGGGAGCTCCAACCAGAGCTGCCTTTTGTCTCACTGATCTGTCGATCATCTAAGAATAAAGTTGACATCACAGGTATGGCACACACACACACACACACACACACACACACACACACACATACACAGAGGTCTCTCGTCCTCCTCTCTCTCTCTCCCATCTCTTTGGATTCTGTAAGCATTTTAATTGTTTGTGTGCTTTGTTTGATATCTATCTGTGTTCTCTAAATCACTCTGTTGGCCCCGGTTACCACAAAAACCTGCATCCTCCGTCATGTCACATGACTGGCGTCAGTGCTTACATACGGGGACGTTTTTAGATCACATTCTCTCCACGGGGGATGACTAAATCTATATTAGGATAAGGATATGCTAACTAAGTAAAGTGTCCCATCGGCCTGTGTGGAGAGACCAGGTTGATCCAAAGATGTATCTGAAGGCGGCCTGCAGTGAGATCCCCGTGTCCAGGCAGAGAGGGGGGCCGAGACTGGACCGCTGCCCCAGTTCCATCCAGCAGAGGCAGGGGGCAGGGACCCGGCTGGTGCACCCCTCAAGCCCCACCAGCTGCTTCCCAGGGGGCTTCGACGCCAGCAGACCTCGGGAGCAGCAGGGTTTGGAGGAGCTCCTTCACGCACACAGCCACTTCTTTCAAGCATCTACCCAGCCCAGCTGTCGCATGGTGTACAGGTAGGTTACTATGCCGACCTCGAGATATGGTGTACAGGTAGGTTACTATGCCGACCTAGAGATAGCATGGTGTACAGGTAGGTTACTATGCCAACCTAGAGATATGGTGTACAGGTAGGTTACTATGCCGACCTAGAGATAGCATGGTGTACAGGTAGGTCACTATGACAACCCAGAGATATAGTAGCATGGTGTACAGGTAGGTTACTATGCCAACCTAGAGATATGGTGTACAGGTAGGTTACTATGCCGACCGAGAGATAGCTGTACAGGTAGGTCACTATGACAACCCAGAGATATAGCATGGTGTACAGGTAGGTTACTATGCCAACCTAGAGATATGGTGTACAGGTAGGTCACTATGCCGACCTAGAGATAGCATGGTGTACAGGTAGGTCACTATGACAACCCAGAGATATAGTAGCATGGTGTACAGGTAGGTTACTATGCCAACCTAGAGATATGGTGTACAGGTAGGTTACTATGCCAACCCAGAGATACAGTACCATGGTGTACAGGTAGGTTACTATGACAACCCAGAAGTACAGTAGCATGGTGTACAGGTAGGTTACTATGACAACCCAGAGATATAGTAGTATGGTGTACAGGTAGGTTACTATGCCAACCTAGAGATACAGTAGCATGGTGTACAGGTAGGTTACTACGGCAACCCAGAGATACAGTAGCATGGTGTCCAGGTAGGTTACTATGACAACCTAGAGATAGCATGGTGTACAGGTAGGTTACTATGACAACCTAGAGATAGCATGGTGTACAGGATGCCTTCAACCAGATCACCATAAAGTCAGACCATGCTGTATCACTCTACTCACATCTACGTTTTGGGTCATCATGTTGTTTCTGCTGAACTTTTGTTGTGATCCGTTTGAGAGTAAATGTAAATGTGTGCCGGTCTGGTTAAATACCTTGTGCTTTCATCATCTCCTGATTAGTAAAGAGTCCTTATAGCACAGCCAGCACTAATTCCCATCTGCAATTAGACCCGATGTTGAAGGCACACAAGGCCGCCATGAGACTTGTCTTCAGCGGCTTTGGCAGTTTTCAGAAAGACTGAGGATTTGAATAAGTAATGAAGTATAGTCGGCCTATGGTGCTAATGTTTCAGCTGATTGTTATAGTGAGCTTTCAGCAGTGACGATCAGATAGATCAATGAAATCTTTTTCTTTTTTGGTTGACGGTTTCTGAAATGTGACCATTTTCAGGATGGGTTGGCATTTATTAAATCAGTCCAATTATTATTATTTTCTTTTTTTGGGGTTCAGAATATTGTAGATTCAAATCCTCCTTCCACAGTTAGAACCATATGAATGCACCGTATAGGCTGCTTTGGGTTTTTACAGTGACTGTGTAGCTGCTGAATGTCATATTATTGATTGACATGTATTAGTACTAGCTCAAGCATGTGTCATATTTTTATTTCCAGGCAGAATAAAATATTGGATTTTGATATAAAAAATACAAAGAAATGGATACCCCTCTCCCCATGGCATATATTGTTAATTAGCTGCACAATGACCTTGCATGTTTA
Organism: Chelidonichthys spinosus; assembly: GCA_029853015.1. Lineage (NCBI taxonomy): Eukaryota > Metazoa > Chordata > Actinopteri > Perciformes > Triglidae > Chelidonichthys > Chelidonichthys spinosus. Next base: position 20,608,987 of record CM056827.1, on the reverse strand, counting down.
GCATAAGTTAGCTTGTTGGCCTGTCTCTGTCCAAATGAATATAAAACCTATTCTTTTTTGGGGGAAACATTTTTTTTTACTAATGAATGTGTATAGTTAATTTGTTTCATGATAAAACAGGGTTTTACAGGGGTTAAATCTCAGGTGAATTTGGGTGGTGAGGTTCACTGCTTTTTGTTTCTGTATAAAACAAACGACTTTGGCCTTCGGGCAGCTAGCTAGCCCAGCTAGCTTTTGTGTGGACTTGCCCTTTATTTAAAAAAAAAAAAAAAAAATCACATTCGAACGAAAGGCCACCAGTCACAGCAGTTGGTTGTTCGTCAGTATTATCAGCTGTAAACACCGAGGACACTGACGTCACTGGCCTTCAGCTAGCTTCAACAGGCTAACGGTCGCTAAGAGGCTAACGGCTAACGGAGAAGTGAGGAACGGATCACGACTGCCAGCGCCGGTTTTCACGGTAACGTCCCAGTTGTGTAGAAGTATTATTAATATCTACACCAACTTTTAACACAGTGGTTATGGTTTTATCCGAGCCTTGTTGATTTATTCACCTCGAACAGAGAGCTAGGCTAGGCTAGCGAGCTAGCTGCTGCTTTCATCCATTATGCTAAGCAACGTTGGCTTCCAGACAGGAGAGTCGTACCAATCTTAGGTTTATGAATAATCTCCTTTCTTATGATATCTAATGAATAAATCTAATGTGTACACTGTAAAAGGGAAAATTTGTCCAACCTTTTATTATTTTATATTAGCATTCTTTTAATTTAGGACACAATGGAAGGACCATAGTACAGTAAAAGAAAGTAGCACAATATATACACAAATATAGCAATTCATATATAGTACAATTCATATAAATAATGGTAAATGTAAATGTAATCAAATGGAGCAATACATGCCTCAGTGTGTACTACAGGGCTGCCAACATCCTTCAATCTGTATATATTAACTACACTTCATCAATTAGAAAGTCACAGAAGGGTTTCGTTGAGTCACTGCTAATGGGTTTAACCATCATCTTCATTTTTTGTATATATATATATATATATATATATATATATATATATATATATATAGATATGTGCGTTTGTAGTAACAGTCTGCATGGCTAGGTGCTTGCTTTTATACACCTGTGGCCATGGAAGTGATTGGAACACCTGATTTCAATTATTTGGATGGGTGAGTGAATACTTGTGGCAATATAGTGTATAAATAACAAGCCTAAGATGGTTGTGTCCAAGATACAAGATGTCCCGGCTAATGTGGGACAGTTGGCTGTCAGTCGTTCTTCCTGGGTCCAGTCGGTTAACATGAGAGTGAAGTAATTGGATGCAAGCAGGAACTACAGGCTATTTCAGCTTGGATTCCTAATCTCCGCCTCTCGGTGGCCCAGGGGGGGCGAGCACATGCTCTCGATGCCGCCCAGAAACAGAACCTGCAAGAACTCTTGCCATATTTATTCGAGCCATATACACTGCTCTATTTCTCTGCCATAATGGCATGATAGAGGCTGAGGCAGTGGCTGCATTAGCCGTGAAAGAGGATATCCGGCTGGCAGCGAACCCTGTAGGCATCAGAAGCTCGTGGTGCGACTACATTAACCATTAACTCTGATTCCCATACAATGTTTTCCCTTTATACCGTGATTCCTCCTGATTTATGAAGTGTTTTATTGTGAAATTAATCATAAGTGTGTGATCAGCTGTTACTTTAATGCAGGAGGCATGTACATTTCACCAATGCTGAATCTATGAACCACTGAGTGCCTCACCACTAGAGAATAAATAGCTTGGCGCCCACTTCCCTCTCTATCATTCAATCCCCCCACCGTCCCCCGCCATGATGCCTGCTGGGTAGAGGCATAAGGTCACTCTGCTTCTGAAAGGGCTGCTACAATAAAAGGTGCCAGCATGCATCAGCGTCACCACCATATGCAGCGGTTTCAAACTGAGGCGATGTCGTGGCAGCGGTTGCTGATGATGCGGCACGGTGAAATAATAACGGTGGTGTTGGAAATGATGATGGTGCTAATGGGAAGTTATGGGATGATGATGTGATGATGATGATCATGATGTAGTAGGTGACCAAATTCATGCTTTCGGTCCAGGATGGTGACGAGGACGACGACCTTGCGTTTTCAGTCACATCATTCTCATTTTTTTTTTTGGCCGGAGTGAAATTCTTAGTCGCAGCCGCCCTATTAAAGGCAGATTAAACAACCAATTCCTCCACTGTGGTGTTGTATACGCGCAGTGAATCCCAATCACTTGCACTGGCGGTCTAATCTGCAGCGTATGGGGGGGGGCTCAGAGCGAGGGAGCGTGCTGTGTCACATCGAGATTTAGAGAGGATGGATTGGAGAGAGAAAGACAGGAATGCGATAACAGACGATGTGTAGAGTGAAAGAGAGGAAGGAGAATACAAAGAGGAAGAAGTGACCGGGACAGCGAGCGGCTGGGACCGCTGCAGCAGTGACCGCTGCAGCAGTGACATCACAGACGGCGTGGAGAGGTTCCCCCCCAGATCATCCCTCATACGCAACAGGTCAGTGCCGATAAGGACACCTGTCTGTATGACAGCGAGCAGCCTTCATGAACACGAGGGTGAACAACAGAGGTCCATCTGTCAAGCAGCAGCTGGACTTGTGTGACATGCAGTCTGGTGGAAAACCCCTGTTCTCTGCAGAGAATGCAGCGTGTTAGAAGTATTTATCGGTCGTCTTCGCTGCAGCATCGTGCTTTCAAAATGTGTGGAGGTTTGTGTCCGAGCAGCAGAGTTTCACAACTCCATTCTAGGCTCCTCACTGGGGCAATTAAAGCAGAGCGCTTTGCCTTGAGGTTACGGCGCCGCGGCCCGTTTGGGGATTCCAGCCGAGGACGTAACGGTTCCAGTCAACGTTTTTTTTGACTGACACACTTTTGAAATGGGATCGACGGGGAGGGACGCGTCGCCTCGGAGCTGCTGGTGACAATAGAGGGACGTTTACGCAGTTAGGTCTCTGGAGCACCGCACAGCAACACGATCAGGCTGAAACAGTCGAGGCTGTAGAAGATGTAGAAATGGCAACACACAACATAACGGCGTTTTCCAAACTTTATTTTCAGTTGACCCACTTTTTAAAAATGACAAACCATCACGACACAATTTTGAGCTTTATCTACAAATTGTGAGCGAAAAATGTGTGTTAAGTGGTTTACTCGTTTAGTAGACAAAATATAAGAATCAATCAAGTTGCATTATGGGAACTGTAGGATCCAGAGTTTTTGTATCTTGACCCCAGAAACTAAAACTTGTCCATCCTCCAATTGTGCGGAATAGCAAATAATTCTTCCTTGTAATTATTATTTATTGTTGTGTGTGTGCTCGTCAATGTGACAATTCGACTGTGAGATTCAGGTGCTTTAGATTGAATCAACCACACACACCCACACACACACACTCACACACATACACACTTATATTTATCCCCCAAACTGACTAACAAGCCAACTTTGGCATCAGAAATTGCTGCCATACAGATTTTTCGTGATTATCAAATGCGATCACAATGAGGATATAAATAAAGCTGCGCTGGCCTCAAGCGTCGTAGGTGTTCAATGAACCATGAAATCCTGCATTGTCACATCGCAGCTCGATGGGGGAGGGAAGTAAGACGCCGCGCTGCCGAACGCTGGTTTACGCTTTATCTGACAGAGCCACTTAACATCTGCTCCGTCGGCGTCGCACTCCCTCGTCTTCCTCCTCAAGACGCCAACGAGCCGGCAGCTTCTCTCCGTAGGAGATGGGAGTTAGCGTTACGTTGTTGTGCGGCGGTGTGAGATGTGATGGTGTGTGATTGTGATTGTAAAGAGGGGCATGCACTGTGATGGCAGACGACCACGAGAGCAATGAAATGCCTCAGAAGTCGTCAGCAGTGAAGCGTGAGGTTCACATGTAGGTTACTTTATTTATTTTTATACGGGACAAAAGAAGAATTTAATTGAAACACGTGTCTTTACTGTGCATATGATAATAAACCCTTTGAAGCTTTGAATCAGATGCCACTTTAACATCCCGCCTGAAGTCAACAAACTCACACAGGAAGTCACGGAGATCCATCACGTTGATTTTCATTGAGAATATACCTCTCTCTCTCCCTCACTCTCTCTCTCTCTCTCCCCCTCCCTCCCTCTATATCTCTCTCTCTTTCTCAATTCAAATTGGGCTTTATAGCAGTTGAAGATGAGATGAGATGGGCTTTATTGGCATAAAGGTTTTGGTAAAAATGTTGCCAAAGCATCAAAATACATATTATCTCTAATAATAATAATAATAATAATAATTATATATATATATATATTATGTAAATATAAACATATTTAAACATATTTCTATTAAATATATAATATGTAATATATTTATATTTATTGTATAAAGAGTATATAGAGTATATATATATATATTTCTCTCTCTGTGTGGCGCTGTAGTGAGAAACACTGCAGTTGCACCATCAGTCAGAGCCAGCAGCGTCTCTCGCTCATTCAGCGCTTCTCTCTCTCTCTCTCTCTCTCTCTCTCTCTCTGTGTCTCTCTCTCTCTCTCTCTGTGTCTCTCTCTCTCTCTCTCCACGCTCAGCACGCGCCGCTACTCGCCTCCTCACTGCATCTGTCCTCTCTCCTGCCTGAAGTGAGGTACCATGCATCCTGCTTTCTCCTCCTCCTCCTCCTCCTCTCCGCCTGTCTTCAACCACCCCAGGGTGCCGTCATCCAACAGAGCGTTCTTGCTGCAAAGCCGGGGACCATAAACGCTGCGTTACATGCTCGAGGACTTTGGAGACGGGACGAGGTTGTTTGTTGGGTCTGGGGACGGCTGTTGGAAACGCCGCCGTTGGAGCTTTCTGTTGGGATGCGGATCTTTGCGGAGCCTCTGCTCGCCGTGTAGCAACGCTCGATGCCTCTCAAAGTTGGAGGAGGGTCACACATCGATCCAGAACCTCATCCTGGTTTCTGAGAGACAACTCGTGTGTAAGAGCGCTCGCATCTGTAAATGTTGAATGGTGTGTCTTTGTCAGCGGAAGCAGGAGCCGTTCTTTTTGCCGGAGCAGATTTGCCAGCATTTGCTTTTTCTCTGAAAGCGTGACCTTATTTTTATTTTTAAGATGAGAGATGGGAGTTTGGGGGTAGTTATGTGTGTTGTGTTTGTGTGTGTGTACAGTGTGATGGTCCTCTCTCCACTTCTGGTGTTTGACTGAAAGGCTTAGCCGTGGTTGGAGGGCGAGGAAGGCTTGCCAGACACCCACTCCCCGCCTCCTGGCTCCCAGACAAACCCCCCCCTCCCATACACCCTCAAAGAAACGCTTTAAAAGAGCAAGCAGAGACTTTGTGAACAGAAATGGATTAATCATAAATAAGCAAGAAACCAGATGTAAGTTGGAAATGGAAAAGTTGCAAAATAGTTTATTTAGAGGAGGAGGTGAGGAAGTTAAAACAGGGCAGAAAAATGAGATAGAAGAAGAAAAAGAACATCAGTCTTCATATCCCCACATGGAAGCAGCTTAGAGACCTGAGCCGAAGACGTTAAAGAGTGCTTTCATCGGTTTGTCTCTTCTTTCGTGGTTTAGCGGGACGTTTCCCTCGTCTCCTTGCACCGTTAACCCGCGACCCCTAACCTCTGCTCTTCTCAACGGGGCGACTCTTTCAGCGACTCATTCAGTGCTTCTTCTTCTTCTTCTTCATCCTTCTCCCTCCATCTCCATCCTCTCTCATATACTCAGGTGGAGTCGGACCGGCACAGGATCCCCGTCTCAGCTCCTCTTGACCTAACATCAGCCAAAAGACCCTGAACAATCTCACGCTCCCTTCATCCCCACCTGGGATTTCCACATGAGATTCATCAGCAGCAGGCAGAGCCGGCCTGGACCTCTGACTTTCAACCTTACATAACAACAACGAGGACAAACAAAAAGAGACTGTTAGGTCCTTTAAGGACTTCCACGACGCCTTGTTTTAGTGGGAGCCACTCTCGTGGCCTTCGCCGGCAGCCATGCAGGTGTCCTTTGCGTGTACGGACCACGGGCTGAAGGCCCCGCGTAACGGCGAGCACAGCAAGCAGAACGCCACCAGCCCCAACACAGCCAGCCAGGCCCGCGCCCGCTTCCGCACCGTGGCCCTGATCGCCCGCAGCCTGGGCTCCTTCACCCACCGGTACCACCACAACCTCAAGGAGTCCACCGCCAAGCTCACCGGCATGAAGTACCGGTACGTAGACCCGCGGTGGCGTGAGAGGGGTGGGATTTAAGTTTGGTAAATGCTGTAAAAACCTGCCTCATGTGAATGTGAGAGAAAGACGTGTAATAACAGATAATATGATTTTAAAACTGAGATGAGAAGTGAGAACACATCAATTAGAAGAAGGAGACAATGAAGATATATGAGCAGTGACAGGTGATGAGTGGGATGGTGTGTGTGTGTGTGTTCCAAGGTGCAGATTTATTGGCAACTATATAATCATCACAATGAACGGAGCAGCAAGCGAGGGTTGGGGACGGTTTAGGATTTGCTTGCGAGTGGGATTTGATGACGTTTCGGTGTAAAAGATAAAATACAGAAAAGATTGTGTTTTTCAGGCACATTGGTTTCCACCTCACGGACTGGTACACACTTACACATAATACACTGTAGACGTTCCATCACATGACGAGATGACCGAGAAATAAAGATCGTAAAGATATTACCGTACTTATATCATGAAAATAAGATATGGACCATAATAATCGTACAGTGTGACATGAGCATCAACATATACAGAAAAGGAGTGATGCTGAGCTGTTCTCGCAAAGTCTGTCTATACGGAATGTGTTTGAGGCGTTATGTGGAGCATAAGTGATGCTGCAGTAAAGTGAGTGTGTGTGTGTAAGTGTGTGTGCCAAAAGTAAACAATGCCCTCTTATCTCGGTGAGTGGGCTCTTAACGCAGACCAGTGGAGGAAAACAGTAGCTCCCGCCCCACGTCGGAGAAGGGCGACATCATGGCTTTTGGTTGATGGGAGAAGAGGGGATGATTGAGCTGGAGAGGAAGAAACATGAAAAGGCAGAATTAGAGAGTGAATGAAAGAGTGGAAAATTAGGGCATGCGGGTCAGCTCACAGAAAAGAGGCAATTAGCAGCTAAATGTGTCCGCACAACCTCATCTCGTTTCCATAACGACGTCCAAAAGTCCAACTTCAGTTAAACAAGCCCGGCGATGGCATCGTGCTCTCTGGTTCAGCACTAACAAAAGATTTATTTGTATTTACCCAAGAAGATTAATTTCCATCAAAGATGTATGTGTGTGTGTGTGTATAACTCCATTATTTAAACGTTCTTCTTGTTTTAAATGTCATGAATGCTACCCGACTTGTAGCGCCTTCGTGAAAACGGCTGGAGGATGATGAGTTCAAATGCCCTCCGATCATTTCCATCCTGCTCCTCCAGCCTCTGTTTCTCCAGACCGCTGACTCAGAGCTGTGCTGGTAAAGCAGACGCTGGTATTGTTTTGGACGCCATCTTGACATGGAATCTTATTTATTTATTTTTTTTCTTGAGGCAAAGCCAAGTCCAACAACTAAATATTCATCGTACAAACTCTTTGAAGTTTTCTCTGAGTGTGTGTTGCGTGTGTGTGTCTGTGAACAAAAGAAGCAACTTTTGCCACAAACTGTGTGTTGTGTGTGTGTTTTGTGTGCATTCAGCACATCGCATCACACACATGAGTGCACGTACGTTAGATGTGAAGGCGTAGCATCGACTTCTGATGCCACCATTCGCTGCATTGTGGTTGTCATGGCGATATATGGTGTAGCCAAATATGTAGCGTTGGCTCTCATCGTCCTGTAGTTGCAACCTCCCGATGCTGTTGTTTTTCTTTGCTCTTGATGATAACACACAAACCCAGAAACGAGCATGACACAGGCTCAAGTGTGTGGTGATGTAACGGAGTGTGATGTCATCGATGGGAGCCGCCGGCCGGCCGCCTGGCCGAGCCTCAAGTTCATAACGGTCATCAGGCAGCAGACGGCCTCCTGGCGGTCCAGGAGGTATGACGGGCAGATTCCCTCGGCTGGTTTGGAGGGGCGCTGCAGACGGCCGTGCACCAATCCCTTCTGCCGGCTTCCTTTGGATTCAGGCTTATCAGGGCCGAGCAGAGAGAGAGAGAGAGGCGTCTGCTGTGTATACATCTGTGTGTTGACAGTAAAGCATCAAATATTTCTGTTGTGAACATCGTACTCGCTGTTCGCACGGACTTTAGGCCGCGTATCGATATTCAGAACACATTTTTTATTATCGGAATCGAACCAAAATATTTTATGGGATTTATGTCTATGTATGTATACAAATATATATATAATATATATCTATATATATATATATGTGTGTGTGTGTTTGTGTGCTGCAGCCCCAGAACGAATGTCATCCTGAATGAGCCTCTAGCTCCATCCTTTTCATTAAAAAGCTCAATTTAATACACCAATGAGCTATCGAACCTTAAAGCAAAAGAAAATAAAAAATACTGTGACACTCATTCCTCCCGAGTTGCCTAAATCATCGGTAACGGAGGACGGGTTTCTCCTGCTCGGATCTCATTACTCACATGCAGTATATTAATGTCACTGGAAAGTACTTTGTTATGATACAGTGTAGAGGCCAGGGACTTCCATCTCAACAGTTCACTGCACATTCTTTTTATATATTAAGCATGAAATCAGTAAAGAAATTAGCGTTTTCCCACAAATCCCTGGGTGGGTTCAGACGAGGTGTGTGTGAGCTTGTGATGGAAGATTACGTGGAGGGCTGCTGCTTTGAGCCGCTGTGAGGAGGAGCGATGCCACCGCTGTCTGTCCACGGGGCGATAACGGACATCGTGCAGCTGTGGTCGGGATGCACCATCAATCAGGATCTGCTTTGTTGCTGCTCTGTGTGTGTGTGTGTTTTTGGAGGGAAGTCTGTGTGTGTGTGTGTGTGTGTGTGCACACATGCCTGTTTGCATGACTTCTTGCGTGTTGCGCGTCTGCAGCTCTCTGAATTTGTTTTATTTCGGCTCAGTTTTTCATCATACTTCAAAAACCTTCAATAAAATAGATGCATTTTATGTTCAGACATCACTTCCTGTGTCGGCTGTTCTGCTGTGACGTTTGTTGCACTGATGAACCAGACAAACCCCCCCGAGGTTAAGATCCAAACTCCCAGTTAAACACGCCAGGACGTTTTGCATGCATTCTGCATTTTAATTAAAGGTCACAACTAAAATGTTTTTTTTTCTGCGAGCATAATGGTTTCATAATAGCGTGGCTTTGCAAGTGCTTTTTTTTTTTTTTTTAGTGTCCTCCATAAACAGACTGTCATCACAAAGATAATCGGAAGCCATAAAAGTGATTGAAAACACTGCTGCATGCACAGTAGTACTAAAATTAAAATAATATACAATCTATTTGAGCCCTTCTCATCTCTCTCATTATTATTATTATTATTATTATTATATGTCACTGGAAACAGTCTTTAATAACAGAAACACAAAGCCAGTTTGCATTTGAAATTCAGGATAGGCAATATAGTGTTTTGTTAGTCAGCATTTATTATATAACCTAATAATTGCTATGTATTGCTACACTGACACTCGAAGCAACTGTTTTGTCTGATTTCCTCCAGAATCTTCTTTGATCCGATGCTGAAAATGTTTCAGTTTGACGGAAACAGAAAGTAAACCTGAAAAGCTCCGGTGACATACTTCCTATCAGGACTCCATGAAGGTTTTCTAGCCCCCCCCCCCATACCTCGCTAAGCTCTCCGTTCTGAATCAACCATTTCATATCTGCCCACACGTTTTTCAATACAGAGTCAACCCACAGGCCACTAGCTTCAATCATGTGCATCGGCCGAAAGACACAGTTATCCTGCGAGAGACTCGACCCGTCGGTTTGGAAGAATAAATGTCAGCGTGTTTTTTGAATCCGCCTTCCACAACGCAGTAAAAATAACAAGATGTGTGTGCTGCATGAAAAAAATTAAAAAGTTGACTTTGGCCCTGTGGAGAGAGAAAAAATATGAAAAAAAAGCAGCTAGTCACGTTCTCTTATTGCACACACACACATGCTCATTGTTCAGCACCCTGCAGGGAGCTGGCTGTCGTTTCCTATTTCCCATTCTGTGTCATATAGAATGCTTTATTTGCAGAGGGCGTTTGATCTGCTTCGACTCGGGGCTCGGACTAGCAACTCTGCACGCCTCTTTATTCTCCTCTCCGTCCCCGCTCCCTGTTGTCGGTCTTTGCCGAGGCTTCAACCACGAGCTCTGTCGGCTTCACCGCTGGTTTCTCTACCCCGGCAACTCTGCTGGAGCTTTTCCTTCCAATTTAATCTCACATCCCCCTTGAAGTGCTTGATTTCTTCCCTACTTGCTTCTCACCCACACAGGCCCCGTCTCTGGTATATTTAGAATATGACCCACGTTTCTCCCCTGCACTGAATAGTTCTGATAACAACATTACGGATGCCTTCAGCAGCGCGGTGGGAACCGAGGAGGTGGGCGTCGGCTAATCCCTCCGCCCATCACGGCCCGCCTTGTGTGGGTTTGGTCAGTCCACCTTAATCCCCTGTTTACCAACAACCTCGACAGACAAATATTGATTTTAGCGAATCCAATATCAGGAAGGAAATCGTATGAAATGCCTGGGTGTGACTTGAGAAGTATTGGAGGGCTTTCCTGGGAAGAAAAGAAAAAAGAACTCCCACTATAAGAGTCATCCCTTTCGAAGATTTAAGCACAATAACTGAAGCCAGATGTTTCCATTTCTTTCTCTTTTTTATTTCATCTGGGGATCCACTAAGAATAGAACGTGCCACATAAAGTAGCATCTCGCAGGATGCTCATAAGCAGTGACAGGTTTATGTGAGGGGGCGTCTTCAAATGACTCATTTGTCATTTTACTTGGAGGCTTCTTTCGAGCAGCATCCGAGCATGCGGGGCCGAGCTGCACACCAAGTTGTTTATGTGCAGGTTTTTACAGACAAGTAGTCCTTTCCTCAGCGTCTTCACCCACCATTTAGAATTATAATACATGAAGAAGTCTGCACCCATCCACTCTTAAACACACAGTTATTCATTCTCTTGACACGCTGTAATCCACGCCATCGTTAGCGTCCTGTCGCGGCGCCCACTTCAGACCTGGATGCTGGATTACTGTGCTGCTGTGTGGTTAATCATCAGGTACCGCGGCGACAGGAAACCGGCAGCGAGGTGGCATCCACCATGTCAGCTCTGTTCCTCTCTCCTATCATTACGACGTCCTGTATTCATTTAAAGCGTCACACAAACAATGCAAATGCAGCTAATGGAGGAGGTTCTGAAAAAAAAAACACATGGAGCAAACGGAAGCTTGTTGTTTATTGTGGAGATAACGTGCATCAACGTGTGAACAACAAGACCCACCACGCCAGAATGTACAACACATATTCCAGAGCAGATGTGTTACCCAGAGGGCCTTGCAATAAAAACAGCCACGAACGTTCCTCATCATCTGCGTGGTTTGCCCTCGATAACTCCCCGTGACTGACTACACACACACATTCAGTGAGTATCACACTTGTAACCTACAGCACGGCCCCTCCCCCACGCTGTCATGGATCTGAGCTCCCACTCTATAATACATCAGAGAATCCAAAACCTCCTCCGCCGCTTCGGAGACGGGAACGCAGCCCACGACGCGCGACATCGCAGCCATCCGTCTCTGCCTGTTTTAATTACATCAAAGAAAAATCCAGAATGTATGGGAATCAAGCTGTGTACACGTAAACACTTTGCCTTATGTGATTTCCCGCTTTCACTCGGCCGGCTCGGCTGAACTACACGACGCGGTGACGGATGCGTCGCCGTGTTGAACACCTAATGGAATTGGCTGAGGACACGGCTGCTTAGCACGCGCTCAGATCAGTCCGCCTGCAGCTCGACGCCGTTAGTCGTCAGGGTGGAAAAAAAAGCACTGCTTGACTTCTTCATGGCCTCGTTTATTCTAATGAGTGAACGCCTGCAATCAGAGGCTGTTTCCGTGTCAGGAAATCAGCATTTGGACATATTCTCCCTCCGGAGATGGAGTGTTACGCTGATGATTCTCTCAAACTAAATGTGTTTCAGTCCCACAGTGTTGTGCTTCCTCTATAAGTGAATCACCTTTTCTTTTCTTCTACCTGCTTCCACACACAGGGGGGAAGTCATCCAACAACTTTTGAGTTCCCCTCTCAGTTGGACACAGATTGTAGAACAGATGCGAGATGAAGCTCTTTTCCTCCAGCGTGTTAACGAAGTGCAGCTCAGATCAGCTGGATGTAGATGAACCGCCGTGGAGGTTGTACACAGGGAGGTGCACCGATGCACAGTTAATAGGTTGGAGGGAGGGATCGGGGTTGTTTTGTGGGTTAGAAAATCACGGTAAAAAAGCCCGAGGACTGAAGTGCTTGGTGCTGCAGGAGGATGGATGTAAAAAGAAGAGAAGAGAGGGAGGGATGAGTCTGGAGAAACTAAGGGCAACCAGCCCGGCACCAAACAGTAATTGGATTTCAGGTCTGAGTATATGTTTCAGGGTGTTTTCCAGGGTCACCCTTCCAGAGAAGGTGATGGAATGAATCACCAATCCCCTCCTGTGTAATCTCTGTTCTGATTCCCCATTGTCGGTGTGCATTCAGTGATCCTCCTGTTGGTCAAACATGAAGAGTGTCATCGATGCCTTAATCCCTGCAGACTGCATCCCACAAGTCGTTTAGTTATTTCTGCCTATAAGCTCCACAAAGGCCAAATCGTTATTTCATTTCAGTCGCTCGAGTTGTGATGTTGTGGTGGGGTACAGATAGATTTTGGCTTTATGTGTGCACCCGTAGTGAAATACAGCAGCACTGTAATTGGAATGGCATTCGTTTGACATATTGAACATAAACAACGCTGTTATTGTAATTGTACTGAAGCTTTTATCCTGTTTTTCTTCATAGGAACCTGGGGAAATCTGGCTTACGTGTCTCCTGTCTGGGGCTCGGTGAGTACCTCGTAATCTGTGTGTGTGTGTGTGTGTGTGGGTAGTGATGATCCAGTAAACAAAGAGCAGAGAAGGGGGGGGGGAATGTTTTATATTTCATTATATTATTTCACCCCTTTCTAAACCTCATGCATCCTTCGTGTGTGTGTGTGTGTGTGTGTGTGTGTGAGAGGTGGCACAAAGCTGTTTACAGAGTGTTAATATTTTCCCTGTTAATATTTAATCAACAGCGCTGGTTTCAGCAAACAAGTTGAATTATCACACACATTCAATGCACACGGTAAACACTGTCATTCATCTCCATAGAACAGATTTGTTTAGTGAATCTCTAATCTGTGTGTGTGTGTGTGTGTGTGTGTGTGTGTGTGTGTGTGTGTATGTGTGTGTGTGTGAGATCAGCTCATATGATGGGGGTGTGTCTCCTAAGTAACTCGAACCAATCAGAGGAGTGGAGCGGCGCATGCTCGGCCCAGCAGACACTGGGGGGGGGGACAGATGATTGGTTAATGAGCGAGTTCATCATCCCTGTAGTGATTTCATTTAAAAGAATTAGCTGGGGCACATTCAGCAGCGGGGAGGAATAATCACGAGGTATAACCATCCTTCAACCTGGAGGAATTAGTTTGAAGCCTGAGGTGGGAAAAGCCTCAGTAGAGCCGTAGAGCCCTGGACCAAAACATCGATTCCTCCTTGTGCTGATTTGTTAAGATGAGTAAAGAAAAGGAATCACAAAACAGCTTGTTGGTGTTTTATCATCCCATAAAACATGAATAGATTTGATCATATTTTAATTGAATACTTCATATAATACCTACTTGCTTTCTTGAGACTTAGATGAGAAGATTGATAAATAATAAATAAAAGTGTTCCCAGTACAGATCCCTGTTGGACTCCAGTATAATAATGGTAGTGATACATGCATATTTAATTATAGCTTATTACCAACAAAGCCTCTTTAAGCTGTTGACATATGACAGGAGGCTCTCGGTCTTTCTGCTACTTACTTTAGCAATAGTTAGCTCGCCGAATGGCTTTCAGAAAAGTTTAGTAGTGGTGGTCATCATTGTAGTATAGAGAACAACACAGTTTGGATGAGGTTGTGGATGAATGTGGGTTTGAGTCCCTTCAGGAGCCTATTTTTACATTTAGTTGAGTTAATAGTTTCTGTTTTATTTCTTATCTATTCTTTTCAGTCAGTGTTTAGTTACGTTCATGAAACAAAATGACTTAAATATACACATCCTACAGTCGGCTGCAGACAATTCAACAATGTGAGGGCTCTATTGATTTTAGGTGTGACTGTAATATGCTCGGATATATTTTTACACATACCAAGGATGTTTCAGAAAACATCTAATATCTGTGTCTCCTATTGTATGAGTGTCTTATATACTGGCTTCTGACACCTTGCTGCAAATTGCATGTGTCTAAACATGCAGTAACTAAACTAACGAACATAAGGCAGCAAACATTTGGCTTCATGACGGCACTGTTGTCACGCGTCCAAGTGGTTATTAATGCACGACCAAAAGTGATGGTGAGCACGAGGTCTTGTACGTGTTGTTGTTTGTTCCAAAGCGTTGACTGTGATGTTTCCTTCCAACAGGTACGTGGGTCACTTTCGGGGGTCAGATCTCTGACGAGGTAAGACGCCGCGTCGCGTTATTCACTCGAGTCGTGATGACATGAGATGACATGTTGGCTGTTGGTAAATGTTGGGAGCATTTAAGTGGAACTGGATGTCGTTTGAGTTGACCAATCAATTTCCTGATACTGTATCACATCCCGCTGTGTCCAAAGTCCAAGTGCTCCGGTCTCATTGCCCCACCGGGACCACAAGGACCAACCAACAATCTCACCAAAACAAAAAAACCAACAGGACCGGGGCCGAGTGCAGAAAGAGAGAGTCATCAGGAAAGAATTGGCCTTTCCCATGTATGGCTCAGAATAAACAGCAGAAGTAGGTCAGAGTAGTCTGGGAAACGTATCGAGCGGTAAACAACTTTAATCAACAAGCAGCCCGACGCTTTTCCTGCTGATCTCAGTGGAACAGAGCTTTACGCTCCCTGAGCTTCTTCTTTGTGAAGTGTAATCTTGTGGAGGCTGTGATGGAAACCTTTCTTTGTCCGTGTCAGGTGGCAGAGCAGCTGATGACCATCGCCTACGAGAGCGGGGTTAACCTGTTCGACACCGCAGAGGTCTACGCCGGGGGCAAGTGAGTGAACACTTGTGGGAACATGTGTGGTTGTCTGCAGGTTACACCCCCGGACCGGGAATTAATCGCTTGAGAAAGTAGTAAAACGAAAAGGTAGCGAGACGCTAACGTGATTTACATAATCTTATTCAACACCGAAGGCTCCCCATTATGTTCACAGCTCAATCTAACTGCATAGGCCTCGACATTGTCTCACTGAATAATGCGAGAAGGGCCGGAGGAGTACGGGGATGAATATTCATTTCAAGTTTGTGGGTGAAATTCAGGCAGTTCATCCGTTATCTTGTTCTCCTTGTGATTTCAGATAACCGTCACGCTTACATGCTCTTACACAAACGGCAGCCGGAGATCTAATCTCAGCATCTTCCTGTGTATTTCTTCTTCTTCACAGAGCGGAGATAATCCTGGGAAACATCATCAAGAAGAAGTGCTGGAGGTGAAGTTCAGTCTCTTCAGGTTGTTAGTGTGTTCTGTGAGGATTCATAAACACCTCCTGGCCAAACGGATAGGAAGCATCAGTGAGGTCAGGCTGATGTTGGCTGATAGAACCTTGAAAAGCATTTCTTCATGGCTCAGTTTCTGCATCAAATCTAAATATACCTTCTCTGAGTTTGGCCAGCGTATTAGCATGCTAACATATGCTAATTAGCACACACCCAAAAAGACCTGGTACAGCTGAGATTCATGAGAATTAGTTTTGCAGATATTAGGTCACAAACCAAACTATTGACCAAACTGTATCTTTGAACTGATGTCGGATCAAAGTTCTTACATCCTCTGGGAACAATGAATGTTGGTCTGTCCAACTGTTTGTCAACATATTTCATTAAAAAAAAAAAAAAAAAAAATCAACCTGCTGGTAGAGTGACAGGAGAGATGAGGGAATCACTCAGGGTAATTAGGCTTCACCCTCCAGAGACCCTGATTGGCTGAACTGATCCATCCAATGAGATATTTAGATATAGAAAGTCTTCAGGCCGAGAGCTTCTGTGTCGACATCCTGCTAGCATGGCTGATGGTTTAACAGAAATATGTTTTCTTCCT
This sequence comes from Chelidonichthys spinosus, assembly GCA_029853015.1. Classification (NCBI taxonomy): domain Eukaryota; kingdom Metazoa; phylum Chordata; class Actinopteri; order Perciformes; family Triglidae; genus Chelidonichthys; species Chelidonichthys spinosus. Next base: position 20,592,692 of record CM056827.1, on the reverse strand, counting down.
CATTACTTCAGTTATGTTGTGATCTCAGATTTATGTTCGGATCCCTTCTTGGGAATCACATATTAATGGACGCTTTCACATTAAAATATCCCTTTAAAAAAACGTAAACGGTGAAAACCAGCCCAACGATGCTCAGTATGATCGTGTATTTGAAGTGGTGGAAGCCGCAGAATTTGCGTCCGTCTCACCTGCAGGATCTTAGTGCGTTAATTCACTGAAAGCCGTGTAAGAACATAAAAGTAGCTGGCTGTCTCTGGCAGCTGAATATCCAGCAGACAGCAGAGTGTGAGCCCGTATCACTATCGTGCGTCTGTTCTGTCTGAGCTGCCAAACTGCAGCGATGAGACCCGGCTACGTCCGTCAGCCAGATCAACATCTTGCCGCTGCATGCCTCAACTCTGGATCTATTCAAATATTGATCCTTCCAGCGTTGGGGTGAATAGTCTCTTTGAGATTTTTTTCATTCTAGATAGTGAGTTCTGTCTGCCATCGCTGCAGGAATCAGACATGTCTTCCTGACAACCTTCTGATGTTTCTGTTTGTCTGTCGTCCCTCAGGAGATCCAGCCTGGTGATCACCACCAAGCTCTACTGGGGAGGAAAGTAAGTGTGTGTGTGTGTGTGTGTGTGTGTGTGTGTGTTGTGTCCAGCATATTAATTTCCCTCCACAGCTGTTCGCGCTATCACACCAACAACAGCTACACATGAAAACGTTAGCCACTGAGCGTGACAGGGCATCGACCACGGTCGCACACACACGGAGGACACACACTCACACACACACACACACACAGATTCCAACATGGCCGTCCTCGCTTCCCTTTATACCCTTCGCCAGCATTCTTGCCACACTGCCTGCGGTCATGTGTGTCTCCGTTCTTCGTCTCCGCGAGTTCATCCTCAACCTCGGTATCTGGTGTATCAGTGGAGGAGGGCCCGGGTGCCATCATGCACATTTTATTATACAGGCTGATTCTCTCAAGACTGTCGTCAAGGAGGCAAAAATCAGCCTCAACTACTTAACCGCCCGCCGAGCATCTCATCACCAAACAGGCAGCAGATATTCTAAACACTCTACTCCCCGTTTGCACTTCCCTCCTCTTTTTTTTTTTTTTTTTTGCACAGAAGGCGTGATGATACGGAGGAAGGGCAGCGTGTTGGAGTTTGAACTAAATGATTATAATCCTGAGCAGGCTGGAACGCCACAGGAAGGAGGGAGAGTGTGACATGAAGCAAGGACAAGAAAAGAAGACAGCAAAGAGAGACGCCATGTTACGACAGCGTATCAGGGCCACTGAAAACACCAACGGAGCCGAAAGATGGGGGCAATATTCACACATTTGCCACTTTATAAAGTCACAGATTTGCTACTTTATTACGATCTTAACAACCGGCATCTATGCTAGCTAACTTCCCATGAATGTACATTTATGTTTCTAATGACAACGTTTGACAACACCTCGTTAGGGTCCTTAGGGTGATGATGTTGATGCTTATTGTTAGCTAGCGTAAAGGCCAGTTGTTAGCATCGTATTAAAGTAGCAAATCTGCAACTTTATAAACTCACAAATTTGCCACTTTTTTCTCAGAATATTGCCCTCCTCTCTCTGCTTTTTTTCCCTACAGTGGCCCCAATATGCCGTCGTTCCATGTAACTAAATGAAATAAAAGGAATTCAGTGTAAAAAATGAAAGTGCAGACGTGGGGAACATCAGGTGGATCCACTGAGTTGTGGAGGTTTGTAGGTGTTTTGGTCTGATGACATCACAGCTCCACCGTGTTGGTCGTCACCCATCTCAGCTGCTTTTTCTAAACCCGCCACACACAACGCAACGGAACGGGTTAGCGGCCAGCCGATGGACACGGTGGAGCATTGATCAGCGACTTGATTTCCCTCCGGATGGGTGGAGACCAAAACAGATCAATAAGCAGAGAGAATATTGGTCTCACGTTTGTCAGGCGTCCAGAAACGCGGCGCTAAATGACCGCTGATGTTGCTCCGTGTAAACCGTTGGAATTGTTCGCCATAACAACTTTATACGGTTCTGTTTCAAACCTATTGTACTCTGTTGTACTCTGTTGTACTCCGTTCCTCCACCCCAAACTGTACTTTACTTAAGTTTTAGTTTTAGTTAAATTGATCAACACAGATCCAGAAATCTGTTCGATTCAACCTTTCTGTGTGGCTGCAGGCTCCTCAGTCATCTGTTTGTTATGCAGGCTCTGGTTCGGCATGTTAATGATCTCTGTGTGTGTGTGTGTGTGTTGCAGAGCGGAGACAGAGAGAGGCCTCAACAGAAAGCACATCATTGAAGGTAATAAGTCGATTTCCTTCTGCTGCTTCGTCCTTCACATCACCCCGTCACTCCCGTAACCGCCCCCTTTATCTCCCCTCTTTACCTCCCCCCTTTATCTCCTACCTCCCCCCCATGCCTTTACCTCTCTCCTTTGCCTCCTACCTCCCCGTCCCTCCTTCACCTCCCTCCTTTACCTCCTACCTCCCCCTCCCTCCTTTACCTCCTCCCTCCCCCTCCCTCCTTTACCTCCCTCCTTTACCTCCTACCTCCCCCCATGCCTTTACCTTCCTCCTTCACCTCCTACCTCCCCCTCCCTCCTTCACCTCCATGCCTTTACCTCCTACCTCCCCCCCATGCCTCCCGTCTGTGTCTCCCCCCTGCTGGTTGGTTTCTGTCAGCGTGGGCAGCCAGCTGACTTTGAGGGTTGTATTTGCGGTACAGATGTTTCTAGTGTTGTGTTTTGATAAAACAAGTGTTCTCCGGTTGTCTGTAGCCGTCAGACGCTCCTCATTCAGCCCACGTCTAGAAGACTTGCTGCCTTTCTCAAGCTTGTAACGACCTCCCCCCCCTGCACTGCTATCCGGTCCACGGCGCAGTGCACCTCGTGCAGTGACTCAGCGTTCTCCCATGTTATAAATATTCACAGCAGTGTCTGCACCCCCCCTCCCCTTGAGCAGGAGGGGGGGGGGGGACACTGGGGAAGGAAGTGCTGGAATAGAACAAGTGGGACCAAAAGTGAAACCAGCCCAGATAATGGTGTCACCCGGGAGAGAAAGGTGCCCTGCGGCCGCTGATTGTACATCCCTCCAGAGGCCTGTCAATGAATCACTCCATTGATTAATGACATTAGCTTGGGGGGGGGGGTTGAACTTTATGATCGGTAGCAGAGATCGGCACCAAGTGTTTACCATCAAACTCGCAGGACAAAAGGAATTCCTTGATGGTTTCACAGAGACTTTCCTACCATCACCATATTATATATATATATATATATATATATATATATATATGTATAATCCAGCACAAGACAGCAGAAGGGAGTGGGGATGATGGTGCAGACTCAGATTAGGACCGTGGGGGGCTGAGATGGTGGGAGTGCAGAAGACAGAGGGAGGAGTGAGTGGAACGGCGGCGAGGAGAGCAGAGAACTCACAGCCGGGATTAACGGAGTGAACGATGAAGCCTCCGGCACTAATATCCTCACACTCACGCACACTCTCACACACACACACACTAACACATTCACACACACACTCCGTTATGACTGCGTTCCTCCTTTGTGACAGTCTCCTGTGTTCACTTGAACTTTATGATCGGTAGCAGAGATCGGCACCAAGTGTTTACCATCAAACTCGCAGGACAAAAGGAATTCCTTGATGGTTTCACAGAGACTTTCCTACCATCACCATATTATATATATATATATATGTATAATCCAGCACAAGACAGCAGAAGGGAGTGGGGATGATGGTGCAGACTCAGATTAGGACCGTGGGGGGCTGAGATGGTGGGAGTGCAGAAGACAGAGGGAGGAGTGAGTGGAACGGCGGCGAGGAGAGCAGAGAACTCACAGCCGGGATTAACGGAGTGAACGATGAAGCCTCCGGCACTAATATCCTCACACTCACGCACACTCTCACACACACACACACACACTAACACATTCACACACACACTCCGTTATGACTGCGTTCCTCCTTTGTGACAGTCTCCTGTGTTCACCTTTAATCTCACGTCTGGTTTCCTTGCTGTGTAAACGGGGTCTGATGTGCTCACAACACTTTGTTGCCGTCTCTCATCCTCCCCTCAACGTTTCCCTTCCGACGCATACTGAAAGCTTAAAGAGAGAGAGAGAAATGAGCAAGGCCTCTCCCTCCTCGTCTCTCTAATCGTCCTGTCAGCTTTGAGTTTTTCGGTTCACCAAAACAGCATTCGAAGGATCAGAGTTTGCGTAGATGCACAGCTTTTCAGCGTAGATCTCGTTACCAGGAGATGGTGGTCTGAACTCGGAGTGACACAGTGCAGGGCTCCAGACTAACTTTTTGCATTGGTTGCACTGGTGCGCCTAACTTTTTTTTTTAGGTGCACCAGCACAAAATTTAGGTGCACCCACATTTTTCATCGTGTCGCCTTTAATGCCAAAAGGTCACCTTTTTATTGCTCTCCTTTTACATAATGACACCCCCCTTATGGCCTAGGTTAACTGCAGCACCATCAGCACCCAGAGCACCCGTTTTCTCCAGCCAATCTGCACACTGATGCCCAAGCGCAGTAAATGCTTGCTTTGTGGCACAATAAAAAGATCATACAGGTCACTAGCCTATAGATTGCAAATGGAAAACTGTTTATGTGATCTTAGCCTAGCCTACTTATATTTTTACTTAGGCTATTAATTTTTAATAATAATATTAGGAATAGGCTACTATACAATTTCCTATTCATGATCTCTCATGCTGTAATGTGGGCCTTCAAACATGTCAGTGTCCATGCTCCACCTCGACATGTCCAATTAACATGTTGACCGGCCTCCCTTTATGCAAAATGCAGCAGTAGACAATAACGCACTCCTTCGTAGAGACGTCTGTGTCGCCGTCAGTCATGAATGACGTGTACGTGGCGTTTCCAACCTCCGCAGCTGTCTTGTTCTTGTTCTTTAGTGTGTCAGCATTATTTTTCATCAGAATCATTTCTGACTTAAATTTAGTGAACGGCAACTCCTCCTTTGCAATATTATATGCAACGTTTAATTTTATAATCATTTCAGATTCCTCAGCGGACCTGATCGATACAGCCTGACGCTGAAATGCAGCTGGATGAGGGGCACTTTATTAACACACTTATCACGGCATGTAGTATGCTTTTTGGACATATTGCGCCTTTTCAACGTCTCGATGCGAAATGTTGTTGACTCTTCCACAAACGCACTATTACCGGACAAATTCTGACCGCACTCCCGACAATAAATGCAGTGCATTGAGTCCCTTTCTTTATCGTACATCAGCCAGGGAAATTGCTTCAACCAGTCCTGTCTGAAGGCATATTTTTGGGCTTTTTAATTAGTCTCGGGGCGAGGCTTTCTGCCTCTCTTCACTTTCAAAGAAAATCGAAGCGCTCAGGAGTACCTGCTCCGCTCGCTCGCATTGTTCGAACTGACACAATTTACAGCAGTGAAAAGGACCACAGCCAATCAGAGGCAAGGACCCGCCTGCGCTCTGTCTCTTATTGGTTTAGACCACGATACCGTCAGGAGAACATAAAGAAATACTGCGCTTATGATTTTTTTTTTCACTCGAGCAGCGTTAGGTGCACCAGTGCGACCTACTATTTTTTTCAGTCGCACTCATAAAAATTTTGGTCGCATATGCGACCAAAATGGTCGCACTCTGGAGCCCTGCACAGATTAACCTTAGAAAATTATCACGAAGACCCATAACCATGACTCATAGTAAGTATATATATACAGCCATAAACACATACAGACTAACAATCTAATTTTAGTGTAAAGTCGTTGCTGTAGCTCATCTACATGTTGAATAACTAGCAGGGAGACTTGGAGGCTGATCCGTGATTGGTCCTCTGAGGGTCCGGAGTCCAAAGGTGTCGGAGGACAAACGATGATAGTAGTAAGTCTTCTCTAGTCCGCCGGCATTAGCAGAAGTATTTGTTGTTGGAGGGATGGCATGCAGGGCTCACACTGAAGCCTCACTTGTAAGTGTGTCATACCAACCACTGGGGATTATAAATATGTATGGTGATGTTTGAACGCTGTCGGTGGCAACACGTCTGTTCCAGCAGAACAACAAGCCGACTCAATGTTTATGTTTTATCCTCCATCTCACCTGGTTTCTCCCTGCAGGGCTGAAGGGTTCCCTCCAGAGGATGCAACTGGACTATGTGGATGTGGTTTTTGCCAACCGGCCAGACAGCAACACTCCTATGGAGGGTGAGTGATAGCTGTTAGGGGGGAGGAGGGGGGAGGAGAGGGGGGTGACAGGGACAATGCATGTTGTTCTGTAACATGAGAAGGTGAGAAATACTGACACCTCACCGGACTGGAGACTTTCTGCCTTTGACACACACACACACACTTCAAATAATCAGACAAATTTGCCTCATCTCTCATCCTCTATTTTAGTCTGTCTCTTTCTCTTTCCGTCTCTGTGGGATCACTAGTTTCCATGGGGTCTCTACTGAGCTCTTCAGAAGCAGGATTATCCCCCCCCCCCCAGGGGATGCTGGTGTATTTCTGGGCCGGTCTCTCTACATACAAGCCCTTCGGTGTGCTGCAATCCCTTCACACTGTCATGCTGCCTTTCCCCATACGTCTACCTTACGTCTAGCTTGGGATCAATAAAGTATATCTATCTATTTATTTAGATGTTCTTTTGCGCAATTCTGGTCTCTTCCTCGGCCCTCGGCCCTCTGGAACCTCTTTTCTATGTGATCCCAACCCAACAGGTCATATGTGGCCCCCCCCGGGAGGTCAATCTGTAGTACTGATGGTCCCTCCCTGTCACTGGTGGGACTGGTGGGACTGGTGAGTGGCAGTCGGCCCCTGCAGCCCGCTGCATAGTAACATGTCTCTGCACATAAAGTCAACATTGACAACTGAAGTCTAATCTGATTGAAGGATTTATTGATGGAGAGTCTGAGTGCACGGAGAGAGAGATGACAGATCAAGACATTTTGCCTTCAGCAGTTCTGCCATACAGTCGCTCCATTAATCAGTGGATCAAGTAGCACGTGTTTCCTTTATCCATGTTTCCAGCATGGAGCATGAATCACGTATAGAAGGTCCGGTAACACCGGAGAGAGGAGGGTCTGCAGGTGGAGTCTTGTCTTGGGGGTGACGTAGCAGTTCACAGGACTCGATTGACACGCACTTAAAAACAGGGTGATCAGGATTACGTTGTTTTAAGGAATGTCAAGGTAACAAACAGGTGTGTGTGTGTGTGTGTGTGTGCATTCATGTGGAATTCCCGTGTTACATTTTGTCCTTGTGACTTTAACTGCTTCCGACTTGTGTCTGAGACAACATGCGTCCCCTCGGGGACACAACAGTGATGTCATCGCTGCAGCATCTCGCTTTGTTACCGTCATCGCTTCCCTTCCTCCCGTCCCATCGTCCTTCTTTTTCCTCTTTCTCTTTTTTCCCCCTCCCTGCTCGGCTTTCACTTGCTTTGTATTTTTTTGCTTGACATCCGGTCTAACAGGCCAAATATCCAACGCTCTGCTTCCTTTACTGAATCTGCCTCCTTTGCTCCGCTGCTCTTTACTATTGCAGCTGTCACTTATAGCAACGGGACTGTATGGACGTTCTTCCTTCAGGGGTTAAAAGCTGGAAATTATGTCACATGCTGGTGAAATAGTGTAGTATATAGTGCATATAAAGATGATTAAAATGGGCCTTGAGGAGAGGCGCCTGTGCCATTGCGGATCCATTGTTTTAATAGCTTTTCATAGCCTGCAGAGTAAACTGTCCAAATCTCAGCACAACGTTGCTTTTCAATCATTCGGCATAATTTTTTTTTTTTTTACAGAGCAATATGCAGCAAATTATATCCATTCAATCAAGTGAACCTGAAAAATAACCCCCAGACAGAGAGAATAAAGAAACTACGATGAGTTTAGTATATGGACTGGAAACAAGGGGAGACCGGGAGCTGCACTCACTCATTAACATGTTACATTATATTTGTTTGTATACAAACCAAAGAGACAAAATGACACATAGGGTCGGTGTATAAGAGTGAGGGGGATTATTTGTGTGCTAGTACCTACTTTGCTTTCCCAGTTTGTCCCCTGTGTCCTTTCATCCCTTAAAATCCCTCGTTCTCTCCGTTATGGAGCAGATGCACAGTTATTCCTCTCCCCTCCCACATGCCACACACACACACACACACACACACACACACTTGCTCTCTGATGAAAAGAAATCACTCTTTTTTTAATCACACTCTGCTGTGATCTCACGCCTTCCTCCCCGCTGCAAATGGTTCATTCACCATTACGTTGCTCTAAAGTAGCAGATGTTTTCATTAATGCATAAATTAAATTAATACATTAAAGTGCAATTACAGACTCACGCAAGCAATAATAGAATAAAGACATCACATGAACGACTTCATCTCCTTGTTGTGAGACAACAAGACGCACGTTCTAAATCAAATCGGGAGCTGTCGTACGGTTCATTATTATTATTATATATGATTTTTTTTCCATCCACTCATCCACCCACCATTCCTTTCCCGGGCACAAACCTCTAAAAGCCACTGTGGCTGAGTTCAGCGCCTTCAGCCGTAACTATGATGTGTTCAGCTGCAGCAGCGTTCTGCCGAGGTCGGCTGTTCATGTCACCCCTGCAGGGTTCGGACACATGAACTCGTGATCCAAAGAATATAGAATATCTCCTCACACAGGAGTTTAAAAGGACCCAAGCGTTTCTCACATTTCAAGCAGCATCTTTGTTTGTTTCCAAAGGCTTTTCTTATGAGAATAGTATGGTTCTCTGGGGAAATCTAATGTCCTTCTGTGTATGTAATGTGAAAACGTAAGTTAAAATGAATATGAATTGAGTTTGAATCTGGTTTTCATGCAGGTTTCTTCTTTTTATATAAAAGTTGTGGCGCCACCCACTGTTTGATTATTGTCAGTGTTCACATCTGCTCTGTTTAATGTGTTTTGCAGAGATCGTGAGATCGATGACACATGTGATCAACCAAGGGATGTCGATGTACTGGGGGACGTCCCGATGGTCTGCCATGGAAATCATGGTGAGGGATGGGTAATACATCATATGTCATCATATTGTGCGTTTTCATACCATGAACACGCTTAGAAACCATCTAAATCAACCAATTACGGAGACACGTGTCTCTGTAATTGTTTTTTTTCAGAATGGTACTCTGGTTTCAGAAAATGGGGGGGAAAAAAACAATTACAGGTGACAGTTTGAGTTTCTACGCGGTTTAATGTGCTGAACATCACCTCCACAACTAAACAAGTCATTTCTGATTGATATTAGAATACATCTATAATGATGTGCTCTATGCACAGTGGGGGGTTCTTCTGCTTATGTAGATATCTATTTGTCTTTGTAATTTAGAGAGGATAATGAAATCCCATTTACTTTATGGCAAACGTACATACAGCAGTGGGAGTAGGAACAACAAGGAGAGATCATCTTTCACATGAAGGTCAGTGTTGCACATCTCACAAACATGTCTCCCCTTTTCTTTTTATTCCCTCTTCATATTGAATCAGGAAGCGTATTCTGTGGCCAGGCAGTTTAATCTGATCCCACCGGTGTGCGAGCAGGCGGAGTATCACTTCTTCCAGAGGGACAAAGTGGAAACTCAGCTGCCGGAGCTCTACCATAAGATCGGTGAGTCCACGGGACGTTTGCACTCCTGAGGTCAGGCGATAGATGGTACATCCCGTTGTTCAGTGACTCTGCTTTATCGCAGGTGTGGGCGTGGTCTCCTGGTCTCCTCTGGCCTGTGGAATCATCACCGGGAAGTACGAGAACGGCGTCCCAGAATCCTCCAGGGCCTCCATGAAGGTACAGCTCAGTATTACATCCATTAATGACAGTTAGTTGTTTTCCTTGCTATGATTCCAGGGAAAGAAAAAGCAGCACATTTAAAACATACAATGAAAGAGAACAACATTACTCCAATACTTTTTGTTTTTCCATCCTTTAGATATCCAAAAATATATTAATAAATAAATACTTAAGTGTCTAGCATAAAGTTAATGAATGGATATCCCATCTACACATATACACAGATAATTATATACATCTGCATGCTTACAAGTAATAAGGAAGTAGTATTTAATGATAACTACTTAAGTAATATAAAAGATAATGCTTATTTATGCATTCTCCCTTGTATATCTATATACACATACGCATCAAAAGGTATAAAAGTGTGTTAAAAAATAATAAGAGTAAAAATTAAAAAAGGGAATAATAATTATGATAAATTAACCAAAAAATACATAATAATAATATAAAAAATAAAAATAAAAGAGAATAAATAACAAAAGAGAATAATAATCATGATAAATTAACCAAATAAATAATAATAATAAAAATTAAATAGAATATATAAAAAATATTAGTAAAAATAAAACATTTTTTTTAAAGTGAAATAGAGCAGGAGTGTGTGGGAGAATAATCTCTGAAAAGAAAAAACACCTTTGTAGGGAGATTGTCAGCTCAGATCAGATCAGCTACTGCTTAGATTTTAACCACCTGCCTCATGTCACTCTCATCCAATGAGGACAACACCAGCAGTTAGACATAATCCCATTTTTGAGACATAATTGTGATTTTCTTTTATCCATGAACTGCTTCTCCAGCCGTACCAGTGGTTGAGGGAGAAAATAACGAGTGAAGAAGGGAGAAAACAACAAGCCAAGCTGAAGGATCTGGCTCACATCGCCGAGAAGCTTGGCTGTACGTTGCCGCAGCTAGCCATCGGTAAGACGGTCGGCGGTGCATTCCTCCTCTCGACCTCCTGTCTGATACCATAACAACCTTCTCTGATCTCCAGCCTGGTGCCTGAGGAACGAGGGGGTGAGCTCCGTGCTGCTGGGATCCTCCAACCCGACCCAGCTGACGGAGAACCTGGGAGCCATTCAGGTACGAAGGCTGTTCCCTGAGCCTGAACACGGATGGGATCATGTGGTCTAACAGCGTTCATTGTGTGTGTGCTCACGTAGGTGATTCCAAAGATGACGGCGGGCATCGCCTCCGAAGTGGATCATTTACTGGGAAACCGCCCTCACAGTAAAAAGGACTACCAGCATTAGGAGGGGACCCCGTCCCGGTGAACTCTGCTCCGTGGACGCTGATGGAAGCTTCTCACAGCCATGGCACCATTGCTGCGTGCCCAACTCTGCTTGCATCTGACTGTTATGTGTGACTGCGTAATGTGTTCTGCTTGGCTCCTCGTCCGTATGAAGATCAACCGGTACTCATTACTGTAACGTGAGCTACCCGACAAAAACATGCATGCTTCCGCTACAGCAGCCGGCCGCCGGACGAAACCACACCGGAACGAAACCACACCGGACGAAACAGTAAAAAAAATCTGTTCAGCCTCCAACAAGCCGCTGAAACGCAAATTTTAAAGAAGCGTAAGTTTAGTGAATGGAGAAATAGATTACTGCACCATCAAGCTCAAGATGATTGACGACTCGCCAGTTACTGAACAATCATGATTTTCTGAATAAGGGTGGAAAAAAAGAAAACTCAAAAAGGTACTTATTGTCCAAAACAGTATAAAAATGAGCTTGTGGCGGTGAGTGCTGCAAACACATTAGGTGTATAAAAAATGTACCAACGTTCCAGAAATCTACTTTAACTAGACATTTGTGATGGCGTGTGTAACTGGGCCTTGTTAGATCCAGAGCTGGCCCGTCAATGGGATCATTTCAGAACTGGATTAACTGGAATTCTGCTCACAATGTAGTCCCCAATACCAAGAGAGCTCAGTTAGACTAAAACATGCTTCAATACATCTGTACTGATATTAAGCAGCTATGTCAGAATGAGCTTTTCATTCCCTTGTGTTGTATTTTTTTCACTTATGCAAAAGTACAGCGTACTTCCAGACTGTGTCCGTTAAACCCATTTTTTTTTATAAATTTGGACTACACCAGACTTTCTGTCAGTGCGGATAATGACATTTAATTTCAGTCCGTGTTGTGGTTTAAAACCTTTGTCTAGTCAAAGTTGGGGAGATGATCCTCCTGAGGGGGAGTTGTGGATTTAACAAAAAAAAGCCATGCAGCCATGGACGTCGGAACTATTTTCTGAGAGGGGGAGCGGGGGAGAGACGCACACAATGATTAACGAACTAGACTGGATAAACACATGCAGCATCTTAATTGTTAAGAAAATGAAACGAAATAAATGAATAAACCAAGCCTTTAAGAAACATAACACTAGGCTACAACACAGGCCTACAGCATTCAGAAAAAGAACAGTCTGCGGCGCTCCTAAGGGCTTTCACACTTTTCCAAAAGTGGACCTTCTCTCAGTTGACCTGCTGATGAATACATCGCATTCATCCATAAGGTCACTATGAGCATTCATAATGGCCAAATGTGTAAGTCTCTCCTGCTTCATAGTGTTGCGCAGCCAGGTTTTCAACCTGTGCAAGGCTGAGAAAGAGCACTCGGATGCTGCAACAGATATGGGCAGAGCCAGACAGAGGATGAGAGGGGGTGCGGCCGACCCCCCGCACCCCTAGTTCCGACGTCTATGCATGCAGCTATTGAAGAGTGGGGAGACTCCCATATGGACCCCTGCAGTCCTTACATCTGGACTGCGTTACCCAACTGCTCTCAGATGCTGGTTTTGACTAATAGGAGGATCTCTGTTGTTTTCAAATCTATTTTTGTGTCCTTCATCAGAGTTGTACATACAAATAAAGAACTTATAATTCTCATGTGATATGTTTTAGAAGATCTATAGTAATTTTATATTAATATTATAGATGCCTTCCAAATGTTCACCCCTCCGAGTTGAGATGACAAAGCTGGAGTAGACTTGTTGTTTTCTTAACTGCAGTAAAACAACAACCTTGTGTATTTACTGCTGTTTGCTGTCGGGTCGTCTGTGTCTTCCTGTTTTATAATAAAATAATATGTGAATTATTGAAACGCTTTTAGAGACATTTTTCCTCACTTTGCGGTTTTTATTTATGACATGGTTCCCATGGAAACGACGACAAGGAGGATTCCGGCGAATCGTCCAATGAGGTGCTCTCGTTTCGAGACGCGCTATTTGATTGGCTCCGCGAGGAGACTTCCGGTGAATCTACTCGTCGCCGCTGCCTGCCGCTCGAAGCGCGCGGGTTTACAAACACCAGAGGAGGTGAAATAGTATAAAATAAAATCATCTTCTTCTACTTCGCAACTCAGCTAACCCCACCGAGATGAAGTTCGACGGTGCTATGACGCCACAGTGACGTCGACTCGGAACTAAAGTCCTTGAAACTGCCGCGCGGAGACCCCGAACCGAACTTCGTTTTTTGTTTGCAGCGGCAGCGACGTTAGCAGGTAGCTAGTTAGCAGGTAGCTAGTTAGCCTGATGGCTAGTTAGCTTGATGGCTAACTAGCCAGGTAGCTCAGGGGGAGGAGACGTTACCTTGTCAACTTGCGTCAACTGAAGCCGCTGCGCCCTTGTGGGGAAAACAAGCCGGATTCTTCCCGTGGATGAATATTCAAACTCTAAATACAAGAGCAACGCAAAACTATCGATACAACAATAATTAACACTATTTTGAATATTAATTAATTCACGTTTAAAGGTGATGTCGCTGTCGACGGAGGCTCGTGTTTTAGTGGCGAGAGGCCAAAGTAGTCGAATCAAAGGAGGCACTATATGTGTGGTTCCGGACCTCCTCACATCATCCGGTCCCCCCGAGGAGGACCTGGACTTGAACAAGTCCTACCCGTGCAGGCAGAGCCCGCTGCACCGGAAGAATCTACGGGCGTTGCAACGCCGTTATTACTCCGGTTCTTTGAGCGGTGAGTGACGTCTATGTGACGTGGTTGAACGTGATTAAATACAGCAAATGCACAATTAACAGTTTTGCTAATTGATTTATATAAAATTATAAAGTTACATTTAACATTTGCTGCTTTTCCTTTTGAGGAATGCAACAAATTATTTTTTTGTTTGGGGGTAAAAGTCACTTTGGGCTGAAAGTTAGGAGAGAGAAAGTGTTTGTGTTTTTTAAGGTCTGTCCCCTGTTTATTTGTTGTTTGCTCACAGGTGAGAGTTTGGACGTTTGCCCTTCTGTCGCAGCCAGAAACCTCCAGATCTCCAGCTTACATCCGGGCGTTCCTGCCGCCTTCCTGCCGCGACCCTCCACTCCATCAGAGACGGAGGAGAGTTTCTTCACTCAGCTCCTCTCTGGAGAGTTTGGTCCGTCTGGATCTCCGTCTGCTTTCAACCCAAACAAAGTCATTCTGACGGTTGACCATAAAACCAAAAAGGTAGTGCAGGTTTTTTTTTTTTTAACGTGAACGATATTTTCCTGTTGTTTATTTTTTTATCTTAACGAATAATGGTGACAACATTTCTGTAACGATGGTCCAGTATTGGGGAATAACAAGGAGTCCCGGTCTGAAATCTGAATACCAGGAACACCACGAGTCTGCTGAGCTCTTTGGCCTTGCAGCTGATGGTCTCTCTCTCTCTCTCTCTAAATGTGGCTTTATCTTTTATTTTCAGATTTTGTCAGCCAATGAACAGGCCTGCCAGTTGTTCGAGTGCACCACCGATGAGCTGATTGGAAAAAAGCTGTCCTGTATCCTAAAGAGAACCAGTCAGGTCCTGGAAGAAGCGTTGGAGGAAGACTTTCTGCTCCCGGATGGAACTGTTGAGGCTGTGTCCGGAAAAGTGGTGCGAAATATGATGTCTTTTATAAAACGAACATGACGTTTCAGAGTGTTTCTTTTTAATGTTTAACGTGCTACTTTTGTTCTGTAGGTGGATGTTGTGACATCATCTGGAGAGGTGCCGGTGTCGGTGTGCACACACAGACAGTTTCACAACCAAGAGCAGTGGGTTGTCATGATGGAAAGTGTGGAAAGGTTGTCTGCCTCTCTGTCCTTCACAAAAGACGTAAGTATTACTATTCCACAGCCTCAGTAGTGTGTTTTCATGATACATCCACACTGCTAGATGTCAAATCCAGGGTTGGTACGGGTGCTGGAAATCCTTGAAACCATCCAAATTTTAGTATGGTGTTTTCAAGGTTTGAAGTGCTTGGATTTAGAATAAAGTGCTTGAAATGTCTGTTCTATGTGGGGAATAGTTGGTGATTATATTTCTGTGGATCTGTTAGTGGAATTAGTTTTCCCTTTCATTTGTGGTCCTTCTGTAAAAAGCTGTCTCCAAACATCATGTTGGTTGTTTAGAGGACAATAACATCTCATTTAATGTGATGAACAAGTGACATAATAAGTAGACTGAATACTGACCATTGGATTGATACAAATATGGAGTTTACCACAGCTGGAAGGTGCTGGAAAAGCATGGAAATGCACCTTGAAATGCTTGGAAATTTGACTTTGGAAAAGATGTAGGAACCTTGAATGAAACATTCTTTTTCTTTCCTTCCAGGCTATTATCCTAACCTGCGACTTGGCATTCGCTCATCTCCATGGATACCACCATCCGGACGAGTTAAAAGGGGTGTCCGTGAAAGCACTAATCCCCTCTTTACAAATCCCCCTACACAGTAATGTGTTGCCCAAAGTAAGCTCACTTCACAGCCCAAACCGTCCCGCTAGGCGAAGGAGAGCTTTCTGAATCTTTCGAGTCTCTTTACTAATCTGCTTCTCAGATAGTTCAGGGAAATATAAATCATATTTCACAGCATTTAAACATCAGGTGTTTCTCTTAATGTGTCTTGCTTTTCTCGCCTCCTTCCAGATGCTGCGGGTTCAGAGAGTATGTGGTCAAAGTAGAGGTGGGGCATCAGTCCCGCTGTGTGTCAAACTCCAGGGGGAAGTTGTGTGCGGGCGGCCGCCGCATCAGAACGATGGAACGGACTGCACCGGCCCGACGGAGAGTCCTGAAACATCGGATGCACGTTCTCCTCTCGCCTCGTCGCTGTGCAAGTTGGAAACATCGAACCCTGAAGAGCTGGACTCTGGTATGCTTGTTTTTCACAGGGACCCGGTGGGAAGTCAGTGAGGGATTCAATTACTCCATGTTGATTCTAGAAAAATATACAGATCAACATGTCTACGTCCTGTAGTGTGTATTAGTTGAATAGTAGTTCAACTGATCAGAGATGTAAGGTAAATCACAACTAATAAATGTAAAGCATCATATCCTGTAACGCAGTAACTGAATGTGCTCGTCCTCGTGTGTCCTGGCTCTAACAGACGGGGCCGGCGTGGTCTCCTCCCCCGCCTCTCCGCTGGAGTACTCGGGAACCGTTTGGGTGTTCGCTCCTCTGAGCGGCCTCCTGCTGCTCCGCCCCGATGGTTCGATCCTCAGCGTCCACAACCACCTGGCGCTCAGCGTGTTCGGCTACGACAAGGACGAGCTGCTGACGAAGGTTGGCCATCGCCGCCGGCTGAGCGCCGCCGCTGTGCTTCTGGGTCGATGACCCCGCCGACTCTCACTTCTATCTCTGCTGCTTTGTCGTCAACAGAGCGTCACCTTTCTGATGCCGGGCTTCTACGGATGGATGTCGAACTCGGACAGAAGGGCCGAATCCTTCTCTGACTCTCAGGCAGACGCTAATAAAAGTACAGCCTCGTCCAGAATATCGGGGAAATACGGTGAGTTAGTGAGGTAAGAGCTTTCACAGCCCGCTGGCTGAGATTAGTCTAAAACAAACTGGTTTAGAGGGTTTCAAACCCAGTTTCAGACTTGTAAACCTCCTCTGGCCTAAACTATGGTTATAAAAACATGCACAGGTCGGTGTGATATATAGATATACAGCCTGTCCTAACGAGGCTTTTATTCCCTCGTGCACTTCTACTGCACAGTTCTGTTCTTTTACTCTGGATTTATTCCTGTCATGTATCATATTGCTCTACGCCGTGTGTGATATAATCTTTCCCATCCGTCCTCAGACCCGTCCTCCCTGGTGGCTGGTGATATGGCCATGGTGCACCAGGCGGTCCTGGGAAGAAGCTCCAGAGGGGCCGGCAGGATCTTCACGGGGACCAGCTCCCGGCTGGAGAAACCTGGTGTAGCTTTGTCTACTCTTTCTCCTCCTGCTGTCACCTCCACACGAGTGCTGATGTAAGTAGGGATGCCTGAAGGGGTTTTTTAGTCAAATACTTCACCAAAAGGCCGAAACACTTCTTGAATGGCGTATTGGCTCACACAGATTAAAGTCCAGCCATTCTCTCCTCAGGGCCGATGACACCACGGAGCTGTTGGAGGAGGCGGCCCAGGTCGCCCTCTGCTCCACCCAGCTGGACGCTGCTGACTCCACTCAGGCTCTCCTCGAGACGTTTGCCTGGGTGGAGCCTCCAGAGGAGGAGGAGGAGGAGGAGGAGACCTACTGCGTGCTTCCCACCCAACTATCGCACCGTAACGGAGAACAGCAGCTCGGCCGGGGAGTTCACACGAATAACCGACCTGCTGTCAAGACGGTTTCAGGTGTGATGAGACTCGTGGTTTTAGTTTACTATCATGTATTTGTAATTCTTCTTTGGAAGCATAAAACTAAACTGCAGTATACTGACAGGGGCAAAAAAAAAAAAAAAAAAGATTAGCGTAAAAAAAAATCAAGTTTCTAAATTAAAAGAATCATAACTTCCTAAAAAATGAATACTAAAAGTTTGTGCAGCATGAATTAATGTAATCTTTGTTCTTAGATTTGCCTTTTTGTATTTACATTATTGTAATCTGTTTAACTTTTTGGAAATGTTTTAATTATATAATCTTTGAGATCATATTTCCGTGTTTTTTTTAATGTTTTTTCCATCTTCAGACGGTCGGAATGGCCTTTCTGTTGGCCGGGTCGGGGGCTCATGTGCAGCCGTCCTCCAAGACTCCAGCTTTGAGGTCATCTCACTGGAGAGCAGGTGAGGGTCAGAGTGTAGGCGGGGTATCTATGCTGTCATGAAGTCAATACCCACTAAAACAGACCTGATTCATCAATGATGTGAATGTGATGCAGCCCTAGTTATCAATATGGAAACTTTCCCCTCAGTTTGATTGAAATAATATCTGTGAGTTCTGGACAGATTAACTGATTTAGTGCCACCGAGGGATTTATTTTTGTGTCATCCGTTGATTGAGACTATTTTTGCAGGTCGTCCTCGGGCTTCTGTGAAACGTTCGCCGGCCACGGTGGTTCTGATCCGGGCCGGTGGAAGACTCGCCCTCGGCCCACGTAGTCAACTCGGCCAGCTGTTTCCTGGACCTGAACAGCAACGGGGACCTGGTGACCCGGGCCCTGGCCGTCCTGGATCTGAGTAGCAGTGTGGAGCTTCTCAGCGCCCGAGGGTACAACGATGACGACCAGCACTCCATGACGTCCTGCGATACGGCTGAGTTACTGCGCACGCCCTCCCCGTGTGTGGTAGAGCATCACCAGGAAGGGGCGCCCGGCACCGAGGCCGGGAACGCCGCCGCCGTCGAGGCTGGGAACTCGAGTGTGGAACAAATAGAAAATGCGCACGGCGAGAAGGATCAGTGGGCGGCTCTCTCTTCGATCCACAAAGAAAAGAGCCAAGAGTTGTGCCTGCCAGTTAATGACGGGATCCAGTCGATGACGGACATTCCCGCCACGTCTACGCCTAAGAAGCAGAAGGCGAACGGACACGAGGCGTCCTCAGACGCTGGTCAGATCCTGGAGGGGCGGTACGAAGGCAGCGCCTACCACAGAGATGGACGGAGAGTAGGTCCGTGTACGACTGCAGCCGTTCATCTGTTCCCCTCCGAACATCTGCTCCCTAAAGGTCTTTAACCAGAAGCTGACTTTGTCTCCAGATGTGCAGTGTGACGTGTGCAGGACGGACCTCCCCGATGGAAGCTCCGTGTTCTGTGTGTGGATGAGTCGGCCCGACCAGCAAGGGGCGCTGTCGCACACGGGCAGACTGCACAACCAATCCAGAGCCAGTCTTGGAGAGGTCAGTGTTGGTACTGTACATATATGACATGTATTGTGGTGGTCTTAAGTCCTGGTTCTGTCCTCCTGTCCCCGTTAGAGGATCGGCGAGGCCGGGCACGGGGAGGCGCTGCGCTCCACGATGGATCTGGATCAGTCTCGAGCCTGCGACGGGCAGTTTGAAGAGGAGTACCAGCCGGTGAAGGCCGTGGGTAAAGGAGCCTTTGGTTTCGTCTGGAAGGCGATACGACGCTGTGACGGACTAGAAGTAAGGAGACGCATATCCCGTTCACGTTTATACAATATGCGGCAAATTCTACGTAGAAATATTTGACATGGATTTGAAAGCGGAGATAAACCTCTGTGAGCTTTGTGAGAGCGGGTGTGGTTGTTGTGATGTCATCCGTCTACGTGTTGTGACACGTGCAGGTGGTGGTGAAGTTCATCAGCAAGGCCCGGATCGTGAGCGACTGCTGGGTCGATGATCCGATGCTGGGCCAGGTCAGCCAGGAGATCGCCATCCTGACACGCGTGCAGCATCACAACATCGTCAAGGTAACCGGCTCGTCACGTCAGAGGGCTTAAAAAAACCCATCGTACCATTTTACCATACGTTCCACTAAACTCCTCCCACGCCGCCAGGTGCTGGAGGTCTTTGAGAACGGAAGTTACTTCCAGATGGTGATGGAGAAACACGGAGACGGCTTGGACCTCTTTGAGTTCATCGACATGCAGCCGAGGCTGGACGAGCCGCTGGCCAGCTACATCTTCAGACAGGTGACACATCACAGGGCTCCAGACTAACTTTTTGCATTGGTTGCACTGGTGCGCCTAACTTTTTTTTTTAGGTGCACCAGCACAAAATTTAGGTGCACCCACATTTTTCATCGTGTCGCCTTTAATGCCAAAAGGTCACCTTTTTATTGCTCTCCTTTTACATAATGACACCCCCTTATGGCCTAGCTTAACTGCAGCACCATCAGCACCCAGAGGAACCGTTTTCTCCAGCCAATCTGCACACTGATGCCCAAGCGCAGTAAATGCTTGCTTTGTGGCACAATAAAAAGATCATACAGGTCACTAGCCTATAGATTGCAAATGGAAAACTGTTTATGTGATCTTAGCCTAGCCTACTTATATTTTTACATAGGCTATTCATTTTTAATAATAATATTAGGAATAGGCTACTATACATTTTCCTATTCATGATCTCTCATGCTGTAATGTGGGCCTTCAAACACTGTGCGTGTCCATGCTCCACCTCGACATGTCCAATTAACATGTTGACCGGACTCCCTTTACGCAAAATGCAGCAGTAGACAATATCGCACTCCTTCGTAGAGACGTCTGTGTCGCCGTCAATCATGAATGACGTGTACGTGGCGTTTCCAACCTCCGCAGCTGTCTTGTTCTTTAGCGTGTCGGCATTTTTTTCATCAG
This sequence comes from Chelidonichthys spinosus, assembly GCA_029853015.1. Taxonomy (NCBI): domain Eukaryota; kingdom Metazoa; phylum Chordata; class Actinopteri; order Perciformes; family Triglidae; genus Chelidonichthys; species Chelidonichthys spinosus. The sequence continues at coordinate 20,572,349 of CM056827.1, read as the reverse complement.
AATAATTTCTGACTTAAATTTAGTGAACGGCAACTCCTCCTTTGCAATATTGTATACAACGTTTAATTTTATAATAATTTCAGATTCCTCAGCGGAGCTGATCGATACAGCCTGACGCTGAAATGCAGCTGGATGAGGGGCCACTTTATTAACACACTTATCACGGCATGTAGTATGCTTTTTGGACATATTGCGCCTTTTCAACGTCTCGATGCGAAATGTTGTTGACTCCTCCACAAACGCACTATTACCGGACAAATTCTGACCGCACTCCCGACAATAAATGCAGTGCATTGAGTCCCTTTCTTTATCGTACATCAGCCAGGGAAATTGCTTCAACCAGTCCTGTCTGAAGGCATATTTTTGGGCTTTTTAATTAGTCTCGGGGCGAGGCTTTCTGCCTCTCTTCACTTTCAAAGACAATCGAAGCGCTCAGAGTACCTGCTCAACTCGCTCGCATTGTTCGAACTGACACAATTTACAGCAGTGAAAAGGACCACAGCCAATCAGAGGCAAGGACCCGCCCGAGCTCCGTCTCTTATTGGTTTAGACCACGATGCCATCAGGAGAACATAAAGAGATGCTGCGCTTATGATTTTTTTTTCACTCGAGCAGCATTAGGCGCACCAGTGCGACCTACTATTTTTTTCAGTCGCACTCATAAAAATTTTGGTCGCATATGCGACCAAAATGGTCGCACTCTGGAGCCCTGCATCATGTAGTCGACCAATCAAAATGCAGCAACTCCATGAGAAATCTATTGAAGAAACATTTTGGTAGTTCTGGTTCCTTTTCATTGAAAGATCATGCAAATATGCAAATGTCATTATTTATGGGGGACCCACAATAAATGCATTTCAACAGCATGATAAATAGACTGCAAATTTTGAGTCTTTCATTCAGCTTCGCTGCACTGAGCTGGGAATGTTAGGAGAAAACAAATATTTATTGAGTTTTGACAGATGTGTGAAATACATACAAATAGCTTGATACATGAAAAGCAATTGAACATACACACAGTTCAGCAATATGCTGGTTTTATGATTTGGAAGGAGAAATTAGTTAATAAATAAACAGTCAAAAAGCAAAAAAAAGTGTTGCTGGCTGAGATCAGAGGGAAGATGCAACATAAAGGAGACGCTGCATACGTCTTTAGCTCTGCTAGAAAATCCAGACTTTTATAAATTGAATCCAGATTTTGAGAAATTTTAAAGAATCAAAACGTGTCTTGATCCGGAGCCAAACAAGAATTCTGGGTCACAAACTCGCATCGTTGGTTGTTGTCGCCATCGTTTGCATGACGTCGTACGTAAATGAGCGTGTTCTTTCCCTCCCCAGCTGGTGGCCGCCGTTTTCTACCTGAGGACCAAGAACATCCTTCACAGGGACATCAAAGACGAGAACATCATCATCGACCGCTGCTTCCACATTCGGCTGATAGACTTCGGCTCCGCGGCCATGATGACTCCCAGGAAGCTCTTTTACAATTTCTGTGGCACCCTGGAGTACTGCTCCCCCGAGGTGCTGCAGGGGAATCCGTACGTTACCCTGATGATGTCACATTAAACTCGTTGTAGTGACTTAACTGCTGCCGTGTTTTAAACGTGTTCCTCGTGTGCTTTGCAGCTACGAGGGTCCGGAGCTGGAGATGTGGTCTCTGGGCGTGTTGCTCTACACGCTGCTGTTCAGCGAGAACCCTTTCTGTGGCGTTGAGGAGATCCTGGCCGCCAAGCTGAAGCCCCCGTTCCTGCTGTCGCCGGGTAGGTGGCTGTTTGCTGAGGGCTGCAAATTGTTTTCATTGGTTGGCACTTAGCAGCGTATTTGGAGCCAAAATAAGACTATTATAAAGCTGCAGGACGAGCGTAATATTCTGAGAAACGTCATATTTAGCAACTTTTCAAAGTGGAGCAGATGTGGTTCCTGTCGCAACAACTAAAAAACACTATTTACATTTTAGAACAGTTTTGTCTTCCGCTTTATTTTCTTGCAAATTTATGACTTCGTAATTTTTTAATTTGTCACTTTAATCTCAGAGAATGAAGTGTTTTCATAGACGTGTACAACTTAAATCCTTCCCAAGCTCCATAATTATTATTTCTTTTTACCATCAATGGCTATTATAATACACCATCGTTAAAAACCGACCCTTTCTTTCTTAAAAACCTACAAGCTGAATCCTCTCCATGTCCACCCTCAGACCTGCACGGTGTGCTATGTGGACTGCTGCACCCCGATCCCACTCGGAGGATGACCCTGGACCAGTTGCTGCTGAAGTCCTGGACCAGCCAGCCCATCTCACTGGCCGAGTATAGCTGGACCGAGGTGGTCCCTCCCAGCCAGAGCCCCTGTGAGTACACTTCAACCTTCAAACGCCCTCACGGGGTTTAGTAGATATTTAGTATTTTCTCTGCGTGGAAGAAAGAATCAGTCCAAGCTGCAACGACAGCTCATCCTTGTTTCCTCTAACAGGCTCAGGGCAGCACCGGGGGTCCAGTCCTCAGGTGTTCCTCAAACAGGGCCTGTTCCCGGACGCACACGACGAGACTCTTCCTGATGACGAGGAGGAGGAGGAGGAAGATGAGGAGGACCGGTTGTCAAGGGCGGCCCTGGAAACGGAGCTTCAGAAGTATCTCCACGAGGATTAAACACTCATCATGAGCCCGACGTTCAGGCAGCGTCGGCACAGAGAGGACAGGAAGTGCAAAATACGGAAAAGGAAGCTGATCGACACTAAACCGGCGTAATCAATATCATTGTCACGCTGGTGCTGATCAAAATGAGCTTCTTTGACATATTTATAATTGCTGAGTGACACAAAGAAAAGCAACAGGATGTAGCAGTTATTTCCCTCTTTCTATCCATTATGTTATTTATTCTTTGGATTTAGGGGTAGTTTGAACATTTAAATCAGAGATATTTTTGACTTGGATCCAGTTTGAGCGACCGAGTTGTTTACCTCAGAGATAACTGAAGTTGATTTAATAGTTTTATTAATACAGGCTTCTTGTCATTTTTTATGTCTGTTTTATGTTCATGATTTTAATTTTCACTGTTTTAATTAAATTGTAAGTATATTTACAATATTTTATCTATTTATTTTTATACACGAATAAATATTTGACCACAACTTTGGTGTTTCTTATGATTGAAGGAATTACTGAGTGTTGGTCACAACTGTAGAAAAACTGCAAACTTTCAAATGTGCATTTTATATTCTTTATGCAGCCAGCATTAAAAACGAATCTGTGGAAACCCAGTGTCAGAAAAGAGAAACTGATATTGATTATCTCAATAACTCGTTATTTAGAGTGTTAAGTCAGTTTTGAGAAATGCTCTCTTTATTTTTAGATATTAATTCAATCAATTTGTTATGTTACAGTTGAAATGCTTATGAAAAATAAGACAAAGGATATATGATTCTTATGATCAACATAAATAAATATTAAGTGTGTGAAAAGGAGTAAACCTTTATGTCAGATCAGCTCTTGAAGCTTTTATTCCTTTTCTTTTTGTTTTTCACAAATGAAAGGATTTTAATTTGTTGACTTAGAAGTGACAAATAACATTTTCACAATTTTGGTTCCCCAAATGTAAGCGGTATACAGTTTTAAAAATGATTATTGATTTTGTGTTGCTGGTTCAACGTTTTTTTTTTTAATAAGCTTTTATTCCTTTTTAATGTCAACGGAGCTCAGTGACGTCACGTTAACGTGGTCGTTTACCCACAAAGCATAGCGTAAATAAAAAGGTAAACAAAGAGGAGATAGGAAGATGATAATATTTGGAATGCTTTCCCTAAATTCATTTTTAATTCAATTGGAGGTCTCAAATTATTGCTAAAATGTGATTATAACCCTGATAAATTTACCTGTGAAGCTAGCTAATTTTCACAAGCAAGCTCTGCTGGCTTGGAAAATGCTGTACAAACACAATTTTTCACCTACAAACTATTACATTTGGAACAACATGTAAAACAATATAAAAATAGATCTTTGTATAACAAAAACTGGATCAATAATGGTATTTTTTAGTTAGTTTTAGAAAACTGATGGTCAGTTATTACTTTATGAAGAATTTATTTCTAAATTAAGTATAGAAGTTAAGTCAAAATAATATGATGTAATCTTTAATGCTATCCCCAGGAATGTGTTGCAACTTCTTTTTGGTTATACAACTGATCATTATAGGACAGCTCCTATAAACAATATTTTTCTGGGGAATGTTGATATCACAACTCACAAATGTACAAATAAATACATCAGGAACCTTGATAAATGTATCTATTCCTTCTGCAATTTTTTGGGGGAAATCTCTTTATAAAGATGTGAATTGAAAAAAAAAAACGGGTTGATTAGTAATAAATTTTCAAGGAAGTCTTACAAAATTATACATAAAATATATCCAGCAAAAAAAAACATTAGAAAGATTTAAACTTGATATTGAGTATTCCTTTGATTTCTGTGGTTTGTTTAATGAATCTATAACACATTTATTTTTTCATTATTTGTATTGTAAAATGTTTTGGTTAAATGTACAAAAGTTTATTGAAAACAAAACTGGACATTCACTAGAACTACATAAAAAGGACATTTTGTTTTAATTTGAAAATAACAAAATGGAATTTTTTTTTTTTTTTTTTTGGTACAACTTGTTTTATATTTAGGTAAATTTCACATACATAAAAAGAAATGGACTGAACAGCAAACCAAATTTTACACTTTTTTTGCAGGAACTTTATCAATACAGCACCGACATCAATGGACTTCAATTACCAAAGGCTTTAAAAACAAACTATTTTGCATAAGTTTTTATTTAATTAATATGGTTGTTTTTTCTCTCTCTTTGTATATTTACACCGTTATTTATTTTCTCTCTTCCCCTGGCTCGACAGTTTTTCATATGTATAATAATTATTAATAAAGTTTTTAAAAAAAGAAGAAGAAAAAAGAGAGGAGACAGGTGGGGCGGAGACAACAAAGATAATCTCAGAAGAGGATCAGCAACACTTGGTCGGTTTCCCCGCTCTTTAAAGATTCTTTTCGCCGGTACGGGTACGACTTTCCGTCCCGGAGATACGCCACTTTTGAACCGTCCAATCAGTTGTATCTCCGGAACGGAAGAGTCGAGACTGGTGCCGTTGGAAAGCTCGTACCCGAAAATGGGTAGACGCCACCCGGATCTGAGTCGCTCCGACCTTCCGTTCGGCCGCTACGGTGTGTGGGCGAAGAGGACTCCGCTCTGCAGTACCGTCGTCGGCCGCGGCGGCGCTGTTTCTACCAAACACAAAACTAATAAATAACCAACAGACGTTCGTTTCTCTTAAAAAATGAGGAACGCTTCACGAATTTGCGTGTCATCCTTGCGCAGGGGCCATGCTAATCTTCTCTGTATCGTTCCAATTTTAGTATATGTGCTATCGAAATAACACATAGATTCTTGGTCCCGGAGGAGATTTAAAGGGCTCTGAGGCACGAGACGCCTTTGTCATGGTGCCAAGATCGTAGAGACCGGAACGGGACCAAGACTGGGTTCAGGGGCTTCATTAGCGGTTTACAGAGATCTGGGTTTCGGGCTGTGAGTCCTGTACCAACAGAGGCATTAAGACCAGATCTGACCCACTTCCGCCAGCCCTCCTGAAGAACTCACAGGGCTGATGGGAACTATATGCAAATGAGATGCTACGTCACACAGCCAGGATTGGTCAGAAGGGAATTACCCAGAGTTGATATTACGCACCTCCATCCATCCATTTTCTACCGCTTATCCTGTATTTTAGGGTCGCGGGGGGGCTGGAGCCAATCCCAGCTGTCATTGGGCGAAGGCAGGGTACACCCTGGACAGGATAGACTCGCCAGTCTATCGCAGGGCTAACATGTAGAGACAGACAACCATTCACGCTCACATTCACACCTACGGGCAATTTAGAGTCACCAATTAACCTATCCCCATCTTGCATGTCTTTGGACTGTGGGAGGAAGCCGGAGAACCCGGAGAGAACCCACGCTTACACGGGGAGAACATGCAAACTCCACACAGAAGGACCCCGGGCCGACCCGGGAATCGAACCCAGGACCCTCTTGCTGTGAGGCGAGAGATATTACGCACCTGTTTTTTATTATTATATTACACGTTTTTTATTATTATTATTATATTAGACATCTGTTTTTTATTATTGTATTACACATCTGTTTTTTATTATTATATTACACATCTGTTTTTTTATTATTATCATATTAGATATCTATTTTTTATTATTGTTTTACACATCTGTTATTTATTATTTTATTACACATCTGTTTTTTATTATATTACACATCTGTTTTTTTATTATTATCATATTAGACATCTATTTTTTATTATTGTTTTACACATCTGTTTTTTATTATTATCATATTAGACATCTATTTTTTATTATTGTATTTACACATCTGTTTTTTATTATGATTATATTACACACCTGGTTTATTCATCAACCAGTTAATTTTATTATTATTATTATTATATTATTTGACAGGTACGTATGACAGCTTTTAGGACCTTTTCAGACCCGGATGTTGTCGCCTGGTGGAAATCCAATAAAATCTGATCAGATTTAATAATTTTATTATTATGTTGAAGCAGACATGTGATCAGGGTGACAACTATAGGGCAAATAAAACAACAGAATTCGGGAACAAGAAGTTCGCTAAAGTCATTGTGTCTGAAGGTGCTTTAAGGTGGAGATGGTTTCAAGGTTATGGGCTTTATTTGAGCAGCTTTGCAGTCGCCATGGAGGTCATGGTGGTCATGGTCGTCATGGTGATGGTGGGCACGGTGATATCCTTGAAGATGGGCTGCGTGAGGCCGGTGTAGGACACTTTGTTCTCGCTGAGAGTCCCGATGATCATCTGACGCATTTCCCTGCTGGCGTCGCCGCGAACGGCCAGCAGCGCCTGGATGTGTTCCTCCCTACGGAGAGAGATCGGGTCAGCCTCGCCATCGGGTCAGCCTCGCCATCGGGCAGCGTGTGTGTATGTGTGTGTGCGTGTGTGCGTACCTGATGTCAGGGTACTTGGACACCAGCGTGGTGACCTCCAGGAACAGCAACGTGGGGTCGGTCAGCTTGAACACTTCAGCGATGGCGGCAATGGCGCCACAAAGCCGGTCCGTGTCTTCACCCTGCACCCAACGATCACTCAGAATGTTAGACCCCAGTCGTTACCATGACGACCGCGTCACCACATCCACACTGTGGGGTGTGACGCCGCGTTGATTTGTACTCAACCGTTCTGTAGAGAACCTTCGGTTTGCTGACTCCTTCAAGCAACTGGATTTTCTTTATTTTTTTACAAGATTACATTTGAACACATCGTGATAAAATATTGTTTATATTAGCCTGATTTCTTTAAACAGAGCTTGAACACATCGTAACGTACCTCAATGTACGTTACGATGACATAAGTATATCTATGAACTCACAGCAGCCAGCTTCCTGAAGAGGAACTTGAACTGATCGGCCTCTTTGATCATCCGATCGGCTCCCTCCCTCCTCTCGTCGGCGTTTTTAAAGGTGATCCTCTTCTGCATCACCGCTTTGATGTACTCCACCACCACGCGGCGCAGCGCCTCGCTGGTCATCTCCTAGCAAACGCCACATCACAAGATTACAGACC